>JAJGOT010000239.1:1035000-1095000 GCA_022457155.1 Cladopsammia gracilis | reverse complement strand
CTAAAAGCCAAATGGTACAAACTAAGACGAAACACGTACAATGCTTATGTAAGGAAAACCCGGGAAGAAGCTCGAGCAGTACAACCAACTAAGGCGACCGCACTAGCCAGGACCACAAAACAACACCGTGATGAGACCCAGACCACACAAAAGGATCACGCAGTACAACCACTAAAGGCGACCACGATCACCAGAAACAACAAAAACAAGCCGGAACAAGTACAGCAAAGGATCACGCAGTGCAACCAATCAAGGCGACCACGATCACCGGAACAAGAAAAGCAGGGGGGATCATGCAGTGCAACCAATGAAGGCGACCGCAATCGCTCAAGGCAGTAGGGGAATAAGTAGAGACCGGAATAAGCAAAGAAAGAGGAGGGATCACGCAGTACAACCAACAAAGACGACCACGATCACCCGGGATAGGACACGGTCACAGACAAACAGAAAAAGTCTCGTCACACACCGTACCAACCAAGCCCCAAACGCCCCACTGGCGTGCAAAAAAACGGCGACGCTGGGCAGATTGAAAACGCTTGAAAAAAACAGGTAAGAAGAAAGAAACCCTAGCTCTAAACTGGGCCAGCAACCGAGGGCCTGAGGGTCGCACGTCGCGAAAACGAAAATCATTCCACTGCTTCCAGACCAGAAATTTCAAGACACTCAACAAATACGCAAAAACAAGAGGAACGCAACGGAAGTCATCAGAGGAAAAGCCAAACAACATAACCTTGGCATCAATAGGGGGAGCCAAGGGGGGAGCAGCGGACAACAACGTCTGAACACGAGCAATGCCCTGCTGGATTAAAGGGCACAAAAAGAAAAGGTGCTCTAAAGACTCGTTGCCAGAACCACAAAAACAAACAGGATCAAAAATATAACCAAAAGAAATCAAACGGTCCGCAGTAAAAAGAACCCCGTGGGCAACCTGCCAATTAACATCAAAGACATGACGGTCAAGCGGCATGCACGAAAGACTAGACCACGTAGAAAGCCAATCGACATTACCATAAATAGGAAGAAACTTGGATATACACCTAGGAACACACGCCAAAGAAGAGAGATACGACACGTAAACCACCTTAGTGGTGATGGTCTCCACCGGCAAAGGCCCAGATGGAAATGAGGCACCAACAGCTAAGCCGGAAGTGAGAGCCACCCCCCCCCCCCCCCAGAAAACGCCACGCGTAGAACAGAGAGCGATAAAACGAAGGAAAAACGTCAGGTGAAAAGAAAAAAAGGATTAGCAAAGACGACAGAGGGACCCACGCCATAACGATCAAAACACCAATACGTCAAAAGAGAGACCCAACCACTAGGCGAAACACGATAACGCTTGACCCATTGTACAAGTAAAGCAAACATTTTAGCCTCTACGGAAACCATGGAGAGACCTCCACGAAGAGGGGGGTGGATTACAATGTTACGAGCAACCTTATCAGATTTCCCACCCCAAAGAAAAGAAAAGGCCAGCTTATCAAGCTGCAGGCGGACCCACGGGGGCATCCCCACCAGAGACCCCACATACCAAACTTTAGAGAGAGCCAGGGCATTAATGACAAGGACCTTGCCTTGGAAGGACAACACACGATGACGCCAAAAATTTAAAACCCGCCGCACGGCCTCAATACGGGGCAACCAATTTGCTTCATCCACATCACTATTACCAATAAAAACCACCAGCACCTTTATCTTGGAGTCTGTCCACTGGATGGCAACAGGGGCATCGGAGCGACCACGCCACCCACCCAACCACAACCCTTCACACTTCTCGAGATTTAGCTTAGCGCCAGAACCCTTTTCCAAATCTTCGTACACATCAAAGACAGAGACCAAGGCAAGGTCGGAAAGAACGATGACAGAGGTATCATCGGCATATAAGGACAAAACAGGGAGGGGCCGTGGCACACGAGGGAGGGAAAGACCAACAATATATGGATTGGCCCTAATATTGGCCGCCAAAACCTCCATGGATAGTACATAAAGGAGGGGAGATAGGGGGCACCCCTGCCTCACACCGCGAGAAGGTTTAAGCCGGTCCGAGGCATAACCATTGACCAAAACCGCACTAGAAATGTCAGTGTAAAGCAGCCGAATCCACCGGACAAAGTCCGGGCCAAAACCCAGGTGTGCCAAAACCGCAAAAAGAAAATCCTAGTCCACTCGATCGAATGCCTTTTCCTGATCCAGGGCCAAGATGGCGGCACAGCAACCCTTCTCCTTAGTATATTCCACCACACCCCGAAGTAAAGCCACATTCTCCCCGATATACCGCCCCTTGACCCCGCACGTCTGGTCCGGAGCCACCACCAACTGAAGAACCTTCAACAGACGACCAGCCAGAGCCCGAGCACACATCTTGTAATCTGAATTTAGCAGACTAATAGGCCGCTAATTCCTGTGAAGAAGACAATCCCCCTTCTTAAAAAATTAAAGAGATCAGAGCCAGCCGCTGCGACGGAGAAAGAAGCCCGGAGGCGAAGGATGCATTGAAGACCTCAACAAGGTCGTCACCAAGAACGTCCCAAAAGGTAAGATAGAACTCAGGGGGGAGCCCGTCAGAACCAGGGGCTTTCCCTTTGGCCATCCCTCGAAGAGCGAGCAAAACTTCTTGGTTCGATAAGAGACCCTCGCACAGGGGAACCTGGTCGGGGGGTAGACGAGCAGTGAGATTGTCCAAAAGACGGGACTGAACTTCAGGGTCGGTAGCACAAGCAGTAAACAGCGACGAATAGAAACCGCGCCAAGAATCCAGGATATCATTCAGATTAGTCACCGTGGAACCATCAGACAAACGCATGACCGAGATCCAGGACTCAGCCCCCCGTTTCTTCTGCGAACGTAAAAATAATTTGGACGAGGACTCACCCTCCTCAGACCACTGGATGCGAGAACGAACCCTGGCCCCCTCGGCCACAATTTGCTCAATAGATGCCAATTGAGAAAAGGTGGACTCATAGACGACAAACAAATGGGAAGCCCCATTGTCAGTTTGTTTTTTCAAATGCGAAGCCAAATTGGTCAGCAACAATTTGCGTTGCTCCCTTTCTTGTGCCAAGCGACAACAATGTTGTACAGCAATACCCCTGATCTTTTCCTTCCCGCGGTCCCACCAGGTAGCAACCGACGAGAAGGAGGCCATCTTACTACGCCAGTGGGACCAAAACTCCTTCACAGCCACCACAAAGTCGGAATCACATAAAACAGAACAATTTAGCTTCCAACGTCCAGGACCACGCGGAAGAAAGGAAGGCGGGGGACACACAAAAACATCGGCTGAATGGTCAGAGAAAGGACAGGGAACTATAGAGGAGGACTGGGCAGAGGCCAACCAAGAGGTGGGACAACCAAAGAGATCAATGCGGCTGGAGACAGAACCATTCCATCTCATCCAGGAATAGCCTCTCTGGGTGGGATTAAGATGACGCCAGATATCCGTAATACAGCAGTACCTGAAAAGAGCCCTCAACGAAGCACAACTGTCGTGGGAATGGTCTAAAGGATTCGAACCACGACGGTCAGTAGAACGGTTAAAAACGGCATTAAAGTCACCCCCCACCACCGTGGGGACTGCAGGATCAACCATATCCTCAACGTAAGCATAGAAATCCTCCCTCTCCGGGTTACGATTGGGAGCGTAAACAGACGCCACCCGAAAAACAACATCCCGACATTCAAATTCTGCAAGTACGAAACGCCCATCCCTATCGGTCCAAGAGTTGACTAATCGGACCTGAGGGCGAAAGAGGATGACCGTACCGCACGCATGGGCCGACCCAGGCGAAGAGACAACTTGATAGCCCGCCGTTGAAAACCATGCCGACCCCTCCGCGCAAGACAAGACATGCGTCTCCTGTAGACAAACAAAATCGGCCCGCAGACCGAGCAGCCATTGAATGAAAGGCGCCCTTTTACTGGCATCACGGATTCCATTAGTATTCACCGTTACAAAATTGAATTTACCAATTGGGGGCCAAATTAACTACGACGACGCACCCAAAGGGGCCCTAGAAGCACGCCGAGCCCTCTGTGGCCGAGGGAGCACATTGGGTTTAATGGCATGTTTAACACGGGAACCGATCTTTTTGAATTTGCCAGAGAGGCCACGCTCCTCGTAAGCCTCCCCCACTTCAGAAACAATACAGGAGGGCTGACTAGGCCCAGGGCCCTCCGACTCCGCCATCAATTCTGGACTTTCAATTTGGCCAACTACAGCATCCTGGGCAACCACACTATCACCAATTTGGGCAACATCATTTGCAACATTTTGGTCAACTACATTATTTTGCACGTTACTTAATATACTTTGACTATTTCCACTACTTTTAACATTATTCTTATTATGAAGTAAATTTCCACTTTCATTGTTTATAACTTCATTAGTATTACTTTCATAAGTTTCATTATTTCCATTGTTTAAGCTTATTACACTGTTTGCAGTGCTCACTGCATTACTTTCGATATTTACAGTACTCACTGTATCACTTTCAATGTTTACACTAACATTACGTTCACTATTAACAGTATTTACAACATTACTTTCACTGCTTACAGCGCTCGCTGTACCACTATCGCTAATTACATTATTGATAGGAGTTTGGGCGCTACTCTCCTGCACAGTGCCACTGTCAACATCACGTTCAACAATTCTACCATTAACAATCACCCGGGTGTCTTTGGGGTCACTGGTGACGTCCCCCTCCGCACCCTCCAAAAACCCCTGACTATTTAGCACACCACCATGCGCATACTCAAAAATTACCACCCTGTTACTGGGATCGCTTGTGGCATCCCCCGCTATCGCAGTTTGCGCCTGTACCTGACTATTCAAAACAACCTCAGCCGACGCCGCGGGCCCAGAGGAGTCCTCGAACTGGCCCGCATCAGCTCCCTCCACCCCTACACCCTCCACTCCCTCCATACCTTCCACCACACCCTCAACCGACTCCGCAGCAGCCTCGCCGGTGGAAAGTGGTACTCTCGCAGCGTCACCGGGCTCAGATCCAGGGGGAACAGACCCAGCACCCTCACCCGGCAGAGAGGGAAACTGGGCCTCATCAGGATAATGGACTTCAACATCCAAGACATTCCATGGGTTGAGGCAGTTACGCGCGAAGTGCCCCTCCTGATGGCAGCGCCGACAGCGGTCCTTATTAGGACAGTTAGCTGATTTATGCCCTTGGACAGCGCAGAGATTACATACTAGCGGCTGGCCGCGATACCATAGGCGGCAGAGATACCCGTCAACAGTAACCTGACGCGGTGGAGTCGATTCCAGGGCGATCGACACCAACCGCGTCCCCGCGTAAATATTCGGGCTGGAACATAAGCCTATTTTTTGACCCGCTTAACGTCCCCATAGCTTGGAAGAACCTATTTAAGAACTGCATCCGATTCCTCGAAAGGATAATCAAATATATGAATCATTTTTTTTATAATTTTAATACGATACTTTTCTTAATGCAACAATACAATACAGAAACTAATTAACAACAGTAGTAGACACTAGTTACAATTACACTTATTACACTAGTTACGTTACCAAGTAAATGTAAAAAAAGAGAATAACTAAAAACATAAACTAAAATAAACGTAAAGTAAATTATAATATTCTTAATTTACGTAAAATATAATATTCTCAAAGATCATAACTGTTAATTGGTCACAAAAACCATTAGTTTGATTGATTGGAGCAGTACACAATTACAAGAAAGCCGTCTCTAGAGCTGGTAATTTGGGAACATATATACATTGGCCAATTAAAAACTAACAAATACCATTGAAAAGTGGGACCAAAGGGTCCCATTTCTTGTTTGTAGGATTGTTTGTAGGTACTCGTTTGTACAATTCGATTTTATATTGGGACTGAAGGGTCTTCCAAAACATTTTTAGCTTAGGGGTCCTGTTGCAGAGTCTGCAACCCCAGATGTAATATCTGGCTAGAAGAAAGCAGAAATTTATCTGAAGAGAAAATGTAGAGGTATCCGTCTTTAGGCCTAAAATAACTGCGATATCCATCGAGTAGTCTCTAGGTATAAGGTCGAAATCAGCAAGCTTTTCAGTCAAGGTTCCCCAAAAATTTTGAACGTTTGGACAGTGCCAGAAAAGATGAGCGAGATTTTCCTCAGTAGTACGGCAAAAGGAGCAGTTTGGGTCATGCGTGATACCAATCTTTGTCAGAAACGAGTTTGTGGGAAGTATTCTATGCAAAAATCGATATTGAAAATTAATAAGTGTCGTGCTTTTAGTACACTTGAAAGCCAAGGTGTATGCTGCATTCCAATCAGCAACACATCCCTCCTGGGAGACCGTAGTGTTCCATTTCGCCTGACTTCTCACCGGGGTGGACGTTTTTTTACAGACAAGTTTTTTGTAGACGACCTTACTTCCTTTTGCGTTCTTAAGAAATAAGGTAAGAAGTGAATCTTCTGGGATTGAAAGAGTAGGATTTTGAGTGATGCTATTATTTATGACTTGTTTAAGTGCAGATACGAGTCCAAAATATTTTAAAGGTTGGAAATGACAATTATATTTTTCAATAAAATCTGTGTAGGAAAGGAAGTTGTATTGTTCTTTCACAAAATCCTTTACCTTTGAAATTCCTAGAGAAAAGAGGTTTTTATCGAAGACGGGCTTGTTTTCGATCCTAATTAGCGAATTATGCCATATGGGTTGCTCAAGAAAATGTTCTTTGGTTTTAACAAACTCTTCAAAATTGACTTCAGACCATATTTCTAGTAGCTCTCTTGTAAAGATGCTTTTAACTGATATTATCTTGAGAGAGTCATACTTGTTAGGATTGCCCCTAAAGATAAGGTTTCCACCATATTTTCCCAGATCGAGCTCGATAAATTCTTTCCACTTCCCGTGGTTTGACGTATCAAGGTATTTACGTATCCAGATAGTCTTAAGAGATTTATTGAAAGAACTTAAATCGATCATCTTTAGTCCGCCATGATCATAGTTGCTTATCTAAAGGGTTCTCTTAATCTTGTCACCCTTGTTGTTCCAAAGAAAACTGTAAAAAATGTTGTTTATCTCGCCGATAAAACTCTGGTTTGTTACCAGAGGGGTTAAAATATACGTCAATTGAGATAAAGCAAGGCTCTTTAAAACCTGAATCTTGCCAATTAACGTTAGCCGTCGGTACTTCCAACAGCTTAGAAGAGTTCTTATTTGTTCCAGTTTTTCTGTGTAATTTAGATTTAGTGTGACGGTTGGGTTAGTTGAAATCCGAACACCGAGAAACTTAACTTTATTTTCTGGCCATTTAAAATTTTTTTCTGGGAGGAGTTTTTTGTTCTTGCCCACATTTGACCCGATCCATAAGGCTTCAGTTTTCTTGTTGTTAAGTTTGAGGCCAGACGCATAGCCGAAATTTTCTATAGTATTAAGGGCAGCTGATAAAGATTCTTGTTCGCCGTTAAGGATCAATGTAGTGTCATCCGCGTATTGACTTATTTTAATTTCTGTGTTATTAACAGGGATACCTTTAATGTGAGAGTTAGCCCTAATTGATTTCCCTAGCACTTCAACAGACAGGATAAACAAGTAGGGCGACAGGGGGCAGCCTTGCCGAACTCCTCTTTGTAAAGTAAAGAAATCGCTCGACCATCCATTGTTCAAAATACAACTTTCAATGTTGGTATAAAAAGTTCGAACCCAATTTGTTAAGGAGGGGCCGAAACCAAAATATTGTAGCGTGTGATTAACAAAAGACCACTCCAGGGAGTCGAAAGCTTTTTCGAAGTCGATGCAAAGTAACAAACCAGGGATTTCTTGTTGTGCTGTATAATTTATGACACTATCAATCAATCTTATATTTTCTCCGATAAATCTGCCTTTTAAAAAGCCAGTCTGATCATTATTAATTAGTTGTGGAATAACTGATTTTATTCGATTTGTGATGGCCTTCGTAGCTATTTTATAATCGCAATTAAGGAGAGTTAAGGGACGCCAGTTTTTGATAAGGTGCGGATTAGTGTCCTTTTTTGGTATTACTTTGATCACTCCTCGTCTCTGGGAGACCGAAAGCGTTCCTACCTTGTAAGCGTAGTTAAGCGAGGCAATCAAACTAGGAGCTAAGTCATCCCAAAAGGTTTTGTAAAATTCAGCTGGAAGTCCATCAATCCCTGGGGTTTTTCCGGAATCCATACCTTTTAAAGAATTTAGGCATTGTTTCATAGTAAAAAGACCTTCACAGCTCGCATAGTCATTTTCATCCAAGGATGTGTCATTCTCGAGTTGAAAGAATTCGTTATCTGATGTGATTGTGTTACCTTGAGATGTGTAAAGAGTTTTGTAGAAAGTTTCACACTCAGAGAGAATTTCAGAATCGGAGGTGACAAACTTATTCTCATTAATTTGGAGCTGACTAATAGTGTTAAGCTTACAATGCCTCTTTTCAAGATTGAGAAAATATTTAGTATTTTTTTCTCCTTCATTATACCATCTTACTTTGCACCTTAAAATCGCTCCTTGTGTACGCCACTGTATTATGTTTTCTAGCGGAGCTCTCGCCGGGCCGAAGGCCTGGCTGCGCAGCACAATACTCATAGAACCGATGCCCGCATTTTTCATGGTCATGGATAGCGGAATGTTTCGCGGGCGCGTGTGTGTACCGCACGCGCCCGTGTTGGGCAATTTTGAAACCAAAGCGGGGCTGTGTTTTTCGCGAGGCTACATGGCCAATGTGACGTGAGCTCGGTAAACACGTCAGTTGGAGCTGTGTTTAGCGGAGAAAACCGTTTTAAAGTATTTCCCTGCATTTTTTCGCGGTTTGCTACTCAAGACAGGTTTCACATTTTTCAAACAGTGGTCAAGACCGCATTTGAGGCTGCGTAACTCTGCAAATCAAGCGTTTTTGGAGGAATATAGAGCTAAGTGCTTATTTTTAAACCTGATTTCGTTTTAAATTGAAGCTAGTAGCTCGTCGAAGCATTTGTTTACAACTAAACTCTTTTGAGTTTAATTATTGTGCTTCCGACCTTTTCGCCTTAGTTTAAAAGCTTAATATCATTTGTTTACTGTTCTATATTGTGCAATTTTTTAGGTTATATGTTGGCTACACAGCCGTCAGCTCGGTAAACACTTTAAAAGTTGGATCTTTCGCAGTGTTTAGCGGAGCAGTTAAGTCGTTATTTCCCTGCATTTTTTCGTGGTTTGCTACTCAAGACAGGGATAATTAATTAATTAATTAAGGGATACTCAGAAGCCGCTTCAGTGGAAAAAGAAGAACTTTCAGCGGTTAAATCTTGCTTCGAGGAACCCTCATACGTTTTTATCAATGCAAGAGCAATGCGGGAAGATGTCTTGTTTTTATTACGGATTACAGATTTCAGAACCGAAGAAGCGGAGTTTTAACGAATTTCCAAGCGGTCCAGTGACGTAAAGGTAAAATAAATCACCTTTTTTGATGGGAATTTATGTTGATATCAATTTTTGATTGACTTTTCCTTTGTGTTCTCTTAAATTTTGGAGACATGTTTATGAAACGTGCTCAAATTAAGTCGTGTTTGTTATCTTGAATTTCATCGAGGACAGCTCTGCCCTGATGCGCTATTAATGGTATACGTGTTTTTAAACATAAACTAATGGAGATTTGAATAACATTTTTCGAAAGAAGATTGTGTTGTCCATTTAAGTGTTTGTTCATTTATTTCATAGATTGAAAAGCAAACAAAACAAGACTTAGATTTTCTGTCAGGCTTCACTCGCGTCGCCTTATGCAAATATTTGTGTATTTTTGCAATTTTGATTTCCAAATCAGTTTCTCGGGCAATTTTTGACAAACAAAAACTGTATTTTATTCGGAAAGTAGTCGTACTAGTTATTCTAGACAGAGAAAAGTTGTTTTTGTGAACTTTGTACTGTGCAGACTGTCGGGTAATACTGTTTATTGAGAATTGCTAAAATTGAAAAATAGCCCGGTCATCAATCTTAATCCTTTCACCTTAGTTAAGTTTCACCTTAGTTAAGCTTGTTCCTTTTCTCCAGCTCATTTCGATTTTTACCGTAATTTGTACTTGCAAGAACCTGTTAATTTAACATTCCAAACCGAATTTTTGAACAAACTTGAAAACAGATTAAGTGAGAGCGAAATTTTATCCTGCGAAGGATCTTTATCTTTGGCTGAAATAATACCCACGCAATGCGTGGACTTTCTTCAGGGAAAACCCCCGGTTCAGACGGATTACCTCAACAATTTTACGCTAAATTCTGGGATCTTTTAGGCCCTATTCTGTTCGAAATTATAAATTTAGTTTGGAAAATAATTCTCTCAGTGATTCAATGGAAGGAAGCGTAACTAGATTACTTTACAACAAAGATGATAAGAAAAACCTCAAAAATTGGTGGCCCGGCCATTTCGCTACTCAATGTTGATTACAAAATTTGTTCAAAAGCTCTAACAGACTTTCAAAAGTGTTACCCTCGATTATTTCAAGAAGATCAAACTTGTTCCGTCCCAGGTAGGACGATTTTTGAGAATTTATTTCTCTTGTGTGACACTCTAGATTATATAAATATTACCAAGTATCTTGCTGAATATTGATCAATTGCAAGAGAAAGCCTTTGACAGGGTAGAAAAACATTGGTAAACTTTTTACCAATGTTTTAAGTCGTTTTGGATTTTGCCCTAATTTCCAGCGTTGATTTCTACATTATACTGTCAAGCAAAAATGAAAATTATAGTTAATGGTTTTTTGACTAAAGAAATTCCACTCGAGTGGGGGGTGAGGCAGGGAGATCCCCGGTCTCCACTTTTGTACGTTTTATGCGCAGACGTTTTGGCTACCAGTATAAGAAAGGATGATACTATTGAAGGTTTTCTCCTTCCAGAAGCCTGAGGAAAGCGTTTTAAAATTCACCAATGAATGCGGATGACTCCACATGTTTTATAAACGATATTTTTCTCTAGACAAATTGTTTACCTTACTTCACAAATACCAGACAGGTACAGGGACTAAATTAAATGTGGCAAAGAGTACAGAAGCCATGAAGTTAGGAGCTTGGTGCTCACGTCCGGACACTCCTTATGGCCTGACGTGGGTGTCAAGAATGCGAATCTTGGGTGTCTGGTTTAGCAATGGTACTGCAAATGTGGAAACAGATAACTGGTTACCACGCCTTTCCAAGCTAGATTAAAATTTGAACCTGTGGAAGGGTGTGGGGTGTTTTCACTCCCACCCTATCGGCACTACTCAATACTAGGTTTTTATTCAATGTTAAGACTATTTTCTTTTACCTAATGGACTTCTGCTGATGACGAGAATGACATGCGAGCACGCTTTTTCATTAAGACCATACTTTATGGTATATGGGTTTTTCGAAACAAAGCAACTTTTCGCAATGGCACCGAGAACTCTCGGGCCACTGTAAGGGACATAAGGAATGACATCACAACACAGTTGCAAATTGACCGGGGGGGGGGGGGGGGGGGGGTACTTTGCACATTTTTGGGTGGGGGTATGCCGCTGGGACTCTTGAGACCCTTAAAATATACTATACCATTTTAGCTGCATTTTGCAACCTTATTCTAGACTAAACACCGAAAAATCCTACCCTATCC
Source organism: Cladopsammia gracilis (assembly GCA_022457155.1). Taxonomy (NCBI): domain Eukaryota; kingdom Metazoa; phylum Cnidaria; class Anthozoa; order Scleractinia; family Dendrophylliidae; genus Cladopsammia; species Cladopsammia gracilis. The sequence continues at coordinate 1,083,431 of JAJGOT010000239.1, read as the reverse complement.
TAGACCTTTTCTAGACTCGCTATTTTGCAGAAACTCATTCACTATCACAGTCTAAGATACCAGGGGTCAGTAAAAATGTCATACAGCACACCTTACCGATTATTAAATGCCATTTGCCAGTAAACCTCGTCTAGTGTCTCTAGTCTAAATTCTTCATGCAACTGATCAGTTTTGCGGAAAATGATACTCTATTCTAGACCTAAAATATCTGATTACTATACCCTATCCCAGACTAAACTGCCTGAAAACCATACCCTTCACAGCGGCACATACCTATATAGCTCATATATGGGAGTACTCCCCCCCCCCCTCCACCGTGAACAGAAATTTTCTGCTTTGTGGTGTCATCCGAATATTTGTGGAATACAACAGTCAAAGCTTGTGAGTGATAATTTAGGTACTGGCAACTCATCATTCATTACCAGAAATGACTAAAGTAATCATGTGCAAACCAGAAAGGATTTCAAGTGGACCAAACGACCGGAAATGAATTTTATAAATAATCCTTTATGGACTAGACTTTCAAGTGACTGCAAACCGGAACTGACCTTGTATTATTGTAACCGGAAATGACTAGCTTTAACTCAGGATGCCTTGTAACCGGAAATGACTAGCCTCTCAGGATAATATTGTAAACTTTAGGGATTTGTTATTGATAAATTAAACATTTTAAAAGAAAAAAAAAACTTTTGTTGTGTTTAGCGGAGAAAACAGTTTGCAAAATCATTTTTCCCTGCTTTTTTTCGCAGTTTGCTACTCAAGAGAGGGTTCTCAAACAGTGTGCTTTTGTGGAATTTGTGCAGTCTAAATGTAATGTGCAGATGGTCGCGTAATAAGCTTACTGTTTTTGAGAATTGCTAAAATTGAAAAATAGCCTGGTCGTCAATCGTAATTCTAATTTTTCTTGTGCTTTCGACCTTTCACCTAAGTTAAGCTTATCAACATCGTTTCTGTTCAGAGAGCTCCGCTGTTAGGCTAAGTTCCTTTTTGCACAGATGTAGTTCTTCTGTAAGAGTATTGCTGTACTCTGACCCGACCGTACACCGGGCTAATTCTTTTTCAAGTGACAAATTTTTTTCCTCTAATACACTTTCCTTGTTTACCGCTTGGCGTTTTTTTCCAATCGCATAACTGATTGATTTCTCGCGGACTTTCATTTTTATCATTTCCCAAAGAAGAGATGGGTTGACTGTATCATCATTTTTATATTCTCTCTGTGTCTGATCAATAGTTAGTTTTATCAAATCAATATAGTCAGCATCAGATAAAAAGGACGTGTTGAGTTTCCAAAAACCACGTCCTTTGGAGTTAAAATGCAAGGATATGCTCAGTGTTATCAGCAAATGGTCTGTTTTCAAGCCTGGTAAGATATCCGCTGAGGAAACGTTACCCATAAAGCTTTGAGATACCAAAAAAAATCTAGTCTACAATGAACCTCTGGTTGCTTTTGGCGCCAGGTGTATCTACAAGTATCTGGGTTCAAAAGTCTCCATGCGTCAACAAGGTCTAGGTTTTCTGAAATTTCGCTCACAGTTCTTCTAGCTCCGCTGTGCGTTTTAGGGAGTCCACCTTTCTTGTCTTTTTGTACATCTAACACCAGATTAAAATCTCCGCCAATTATAATCTCGTCTTTTTGAAAATCTTCCATATGCTCAGCAAGGGTTTTAAAGAAGTTTGGATCATCTTCATTAGGAGCGTACACATTGACCAGAGTTAAAAGTTTTCTATTAGCCAACAGATCACATATTATATAACGACCTGACGGGTCAATATAAATTTTCAAAATTTGAAGTTCGAAATTACTGTTGAATAGAATACCTACACCTGCCTTAGTGCTTGAAAAGGAGCTAAAAAAGCTTGTAGAGCCCCATTCCGTGGTCCAAAGGTCTTTTGTTTTTTCCGAGCAGTGGACTTCTTGTAACATATAAATAGAAAAATGTTTAGATCGCAGCCAATTAAAGATTTCTCTTCTTTTAGTGTCGTTCCCAAGACCCCGCACATTGAGAGAGGCTATAGTGATTGCGTTATTGTCTTTTTCCATTGTTTTCTAAGCAAGTGATAATGATTGTAATTATGTACTGCTCTTTGATAGAAAGTGAGAAAGCTAAAGCTGTGGTTGATAATTTGCATACTGCTTAAATGGATAGTATTTTGCAAATTTAAAAATGATATCGTACGCAGTAAATATATTTTTAAGATAAAATGTGACCTCAGGTATGAAAATCTGGTAGTAAAAGTTAAAGGAAAAAAAGATAGAATGTAAGGAAACAGACCTATAAGAACACTGGCAACAAAAATTGGGAAAAGAATCGTAACAAACATAAACATAAAGCCGCTTAAAAAACAAACTATCGATCTTTGGTCTTAGTGAAAGCTAGTCGCTATAAATCGCTTGATGAAAAAAGCATGGAAGGTGCTAGCCAGTCCGCCTATGATAGCGTAATAATTAGTGCATAAATACAACAAGAAAATTTTACTCATCTGATTCATTGTCTGTTACTAACGGTTTTCCACTAGGCCAGAATTTTCCATTTTTGTATAGGTTATCTGGTTGGCTTTTACTAAAAGAGGCATTCATGCCATTCCGTTTTGCCTTTTTGAAGGTTGGCATCTGATTCTTTCGCCTTTTAATGATTTCTTGTGGAAAATCTCTAAACATCTGGAAATCTGTTCCTTCAAGACGTCTTCCCAGACTGAATGTGTTTTTCCACATCCTTGTAGCGAAGGAACCTAGCTAGCGATTATCGGGCGAGGGCCAGAGTCACCCCGTCTCCCAGAAATTCGATGGACACGTTGTATTTCAGCTGTACGAGCGTTTCGATATCCCAGTTCATTTTCCATAAAATTTCTTAGTACTTCCTCTTCTTCTTCGGAGATGGAAAATAATTTAATATTCTCGCGTCTTGAGTATGCTTCTAGATAAAGGTTTTTGGAGATAACTTCATTCATTTGGTCCTGTAGCTTTCTTTCGCTAGCCATCGTAGAGTTGATTTTTGAGGAATGATCATCGACACGATCTTGTAGTTCCTTGCATGTGTTCCCGTTGAAGGTAGTTGACTCTTTTAAATCTTTTATGTCTTTCTCAGCGGTCATTTCGAACTGCTCAAGTTTTGCGGTTCGGGCCTCGAGGTTTGCAAGATTAGCTTCAATGTTTTTCACTGAATCTTTAATTACGTCAAGTTTCTTAAGTCTGTCTAATATCGACTTCAATTGTTCCGAGATTGAAGCAATCGTGTCTAGCGCCTCCATCAGTTCGTCGTGCGAGTCTTCGTTGTCGGTGTTGTCATGGGTTATCGCGTCTTTCAATTTTTTTGCCTCAGGAGATGTCGTAGTTTTCTCTTCCGAACTAGCGGAGGATCTATTTCTTCGTTTTCGTATGTAGTAAGTAACAATTTCAGCCATGTGTTATTTGTAAAAATAGCGGTAAAAGGCGGACGGCAAACAGAGTCGTCCTCACGCGGTCATCACTCGACCCAGTCTCATATATGAATCATGGTGAGGGGGCCCCCCGCCAAGAATCGGGCACCATAGACCAAAGAGACGCACCCCTGCTTGTTCCTTCGCCACTTTAAAGTCATCCTCTAACCGGAATGTGACCCGAATGACTTCAAAGGCGACTTGCACGCATTCAACACCCTTAAAAACCTTCAGAATTTCTTTCAAGATATCTTCTTTGGTGTTGCAGCTCAATTTTCGGCCGCACTGCACGTTAAGCGTGCGAGGAAAATAAATGAATAAGCAAAGGCCAAAAAGAGCCGAAAAAAAAAAAACGCGCGAGAAAAGGCGCGTGAAGCACACCCGAAAAAAAACGAAAACACGCGAGGAAAAAGGCGCGCGAAACACGCCCCAAGCCGCGAAAGCGAAAAAAGAAGCCGAAAAAAGCCCACGAAAAAACAGCGAGCCGAAGAGAAAATAAACCACAATAACAAAATATTATTGCAATACAAAAATATGAAAAAAAAATAACCAAAGGTTATCAGTTATAATTGCGAAAATTGAGAAAACAACAAAAACCAAACGCTTTTGATATAAACACACAAAGCACAATAGCCAAGCTAAAAGTGCTAATTACAGACTAATATAACAAAAGCCTAACGCTTTCGTTATATCTACAAAATGGAAAAAGCAAACACAATGGCCGAACGGCCAAAGTGCAAATTACAAAGTTAAACCACAAGTTGTAAAACAGAATATTTAATGGCCCGAACGAAAATCCAAATCCCCGAAAACACACTCAATTTAGGGCCAAAACCCAAACCAAAACGATACCAAAAAAGAAAAAAAAACACACCACCCAAGTATCGAAAACGAAACCCCAAGAAAACCCGAAAAAAAGCCCCAAAACCACACCCGAAAGTACCGAACAGACCGACAAAGGGAAACAAAGAAATTAACACCACGGATCACAAGTAAACCACCCGAAAAGTTTTGAACCCAAAAAACAACCAGGAAAACCGCAAAATCCAAAAACAGAAACACTAGCTAAGGAACACGAACCCTAAGCTGAAAGAATATAGGAATATTTAGGACTTACTGCCTTGATTGGCGCAACAAATAGCCGAAAGAGACACAGCTCCAAAAGACGCGTCTATTCCCAACTGAGCTATGAAGCCACTGACGTTGGGAGCAGGTCAATTGTAGGTTCATATGTTCCCGTTAAAGGAATGAATGTGAAATAATATATATGAAATTAATCATATATGAACTGCGGAAATTTCACGGGAACATTTGAACCTACAATTGACCTGCTCCCAACGTCAGTGGCTTCATAGCTCAGTTGGTAGAGCATCGCACCGGTATCGCGAGGTCACGAGTTCGAACCCCGTTGAAGTCCTGAATTTTTTTTCAGGCTTCTTTTCGCAATTGCTTAAATTGCGTTCCTAACTGCGAGGATCATTCTTCATTTGAGATATATCAATGTCGAATACTTTCTCAGCTAGCAAGAAATCAGTCCTCAAAAATTGCCTGTTGTGTCATCATGGTCCCACACACAATGCTTTACAATTATAAATATTTAGAAAAGTTACCCTCATCTTTTTCTAACATTTCGTGCAAGATAGAAAAGGCATGACAGAGTATTCAAATATGTATATACATTACTTTTTACCAATCAATCAATTAATCAATCAATCAATCAATCAATCAGTTTATTTTTTCATTCACACCGTAACCAATTTCTACAGTTTCCTAACATTGATAATAATGAGTAAGGTGTGAAGTGACTGGAGTCCAACGTAAGCAGAGCTTGTAACGTAAACCCCAAGAAAAAAATAAATTTATCGTTTATGGATTACCTTCTTCTTTCGTTCTCACAACTTTCACAGACCGAGGTCCATTACCGATAGATGAGAAGGCCAAGACTTGAAATTCATATTCTGTGTATATGCCAAGTGCAGTTACATCTCTCGTGAGGGTTGAGTTACTTGCAATGGTTATAACAGTAAGTGGGTCTCCTGCGGAGCTCTTGTTTCTGTATAATAGTTTATATCCTATGATTATTCCATATATGGAGTCTGTTGGGGGTAACTGCCAGGATGCGCGAACACTAGTGGAAGTCAGTGGCACCATGTTAAAGCTGGCAGGAGCTTTGCTTGGACCTTAAAGAAAGTGACATTGTTAGTGGGAGCCTGCTGACGTAATTGGACAGTTTGTTAAGGCCGTATTGAATAATTCTATGGAAGTTTAGTTTGGAATAAGTTCGTTTATCACCCCTACCCTCCCATCATTCATGTAATTTTTCTCTGTATTGCACTGAACGTCGACCAACCGTGGATGAAAAAAAGCTTACGATCTCTTAGAATTCTCCTTTATGCAGGTTTGAACAGAAAGAATATAGATATATCATTAATATATGGTGTGGTGCAAATTTATCCTTGATGCAAATTCGTTTTTCCTTTTGTTTTTGGCTATGGCAATGTACATGTATAGTAATGAGTTTTAAAAAAAGGAAAAACAAATTTGCACCTAATAAATACACTGATTTTCAAAAACATACCTACTTGAGAAATATACATCTTATATATATATATATATATATATATATATATATATATATATATATATATATATATATATATGTGTGTGTGTGTGTGTGTGTGTGTGTGTGTGTGTGTGTGTGTGTAACCGTACATCCTGAGCCCAAGTTCAGGAGTTGCCATAAAGCCATTATGGTAACAACCGGGAGGGCACATTGTATACATAATTGTATATATATATATATATATATATATATATATATATATATATATATATATATATATATATATATATATATATATATATATATATATAATTATAATAAATTGGTTCAAGACTTCAGAGGTAGTTCATCGTTTTATTACTACAGCACTGTTTCGTATTGTCAAATGATGACCACACTCATCAGGTAATATCAACGATTGACCGTTAAATTACAAAAACTGGCTATAAAAGCGGGAATACGGTTGCTATGAGATATAAAAACATGCGTTATTTTATCATATAAATCATGTGAGTGCTATTTATAATTTGGGAGATTGTGTTACTTTATTATAAAGTTCTTGAGGAGGTATCTGTTTCTGTGGGGGCATGAACTTGCTAACTCATTTCGTTTGTTAAGACTGCAGAGATCCTTTTTACAGATGATTATAAATTTTTCAAAAAGACATAAATTACATTTCTTAGTAATGTTGTTGTAAGGTTTGCATTGTTTGATCATTTTCCACTTTAGGCTGAAAGGCTTGTTGTTGTCTTTGAGTGTCCATATGTGTTTTGATAATTCCGTTTCGTGTCTCTTGTTTTGATGTCGGAAGGAAGATGTGTGGTTCCTGTAACGTTCTTTGAAGTTTGTCGCGAGTCCTACGTATTAATCTGTTGATGTTTCAGTTGTGACTGTTGCTTGGTAAACTACGTTTGTTGTGAGGCATTTTCCTTCGAGGGGACATTGATCTTTTTTTCGGCAGTTACACTCTTTGTCGGGTGTTTGTGACTGATTGCAAATGAAATGGCCTAAATATCACAATTGAAGCTAATAAGAAGACCATCAACTTTTTAGATGTGATCTTCGACCACACAAGTGAATCTTACAAACCCTTCATGAAACCAAACAACAAACTTCTCTACGTCCACCGTCAAAGTAACCACCCTCCTGCACTACTAAAGAATATCCCGGAAAACATAAACAAGCGACTAACCAGCATTTCATCAAGCAAGAAAGTTTTTGATGCCGCCATCCCTCCTTACCAAAAAGCCCTTGACGAAAGTGGCTACGACTACAAGCTCTCATATAACCCACAGCCAGCCCAAAAGCGCAACAAAAATCGCCAAAGGAAAGTAATATGGTATAACCCACCATGGAACTCCAACGTGAAGACCAATCTGGGAAGAAGGTTCCTAAATATCGTGGACAGATGCTTTCCGAAAAATCACCCATTACACAAGATCTTCAACCGCCACACACTAAAGCTAAGCTACTCTTGCATGCCAAACATGAAAACAAACATCTCGTCACACAACAAAAAACTGCTATCAGATTGCAATCAGTCACAAACACCCGACAAAGAGTGTAACTGTTTCTTTTCGAGAAAGGCCATGAGAGGCACGTTGCCCGGGATGGATTCCTTTCGGCGTCCGCTGCCCCGTCCGGGATCCTTCACGGTGGTGATTTGCACTTTCAAGCGATCGTCCGCTTTGAATTGTTCGTTGGAGTTTAATTTCTCCGCCATTTTTTGCAAGAGGAGGGTGACCCGTTGACTCTTTTCACGCCATTCTCGCACCGGCACGTGAAACGATTGAAAGGCGTGCTGAAAGCTGGGATGTTGCATGGTAAACAACACGTGATCGTCGTCGGCTAAACGTTCCTCCTCCAATTCGCGATCGTTCGCACGACGCAACGCCTGTTCGAGTTCGTAGCCCACATCGTATTGTGGGGATTGTAAGAGTTCCGTGCGAGCGTGGAGGGTGGCATCGAACACCCGCCGACGTAACCCAAACTTTTGCACGCGTCGATTCGTGCCCGGGGTGAGTCGAAACTCGAAGATGTGGCCCCAATTGCTCTCTTCCGCGTCTTCCATGGCCTCCAACAGGACGTCGTCGTCCAATTCTTCCTCCTTGCGGTCGTCCATTTTGAAGGGTTTAACACTCGATGAAGAGGACTCTGGCAAAATAGCTATCCTGATCGGCGAGGTTGAACAGCGTTCTACAGCAACGACACAAATGGAGTTGCCGCGAGTTAAACCGTTGGTGTTTGGCTTCCTTGAGGTCACGCACGAATAGGGTGATGGATTCCCCTCGGTAGGTCTGCAATAGGGTCAATGGATCTCGGCCCCTGATGCGAGAGACGCGACAGTGAAAGCACTCCATGCGAAAAAAGGTCGTCGTCGGGCGGTACCTGCCCTCTTATTATACTTCTCGTTCTTTTGCTGTAGCGGGTGGGTACACACCACGTGCATGTTGAAGTGGGTGCAAGAGAACGGGCGTCTGGTGACTCTATTCAAGTGCCCTCACTGCCGTGCCCTGGGGTGCGATCTGGAGGAAATGGAAGCTTTTCGGGAAGGAGAACTGTGAAAGAAAAGAAAGACTCTGAAAGAAACATTTATTTTCAAGAAAAAAAACATTTATTTCATTTCAAGGAACATTTTAATTTTATTTTACAAGAAACAATTCTAAAACGTGTATTTTTCTTTGGCAATTCAAAATAAACAAAGTTGTGGTTCAAACTGTCATTTGCAGTGATTTCATTGTTTCATGGGGTGGGCGTCAAACAATAATAATAATCAAAGTGTCAATGCAGTGATTGTAGACAGCCCACGGTGCGCTCGAATAATCCGGCGAGGGCCTCTTTCCATCGGGGATAATTGTCCACATAGCGGGAACCCACAATGGCACTCTGGGTGTGCAAGAGGGGAAAATTGCCGTTCTCCATCGCGTGAAACGTGGCGGTGCCATAGTTGTACTTGTATCATCGCGTCGTCTCCAGGTCGTAGGCAAAGATCTGCCGATGCAATTGCTTGGCATATTCCACGGTCCACCCCGTCCCTCCTTTCATCTGTTTATGGTAGTAGGTAAAGAACCCAAACGCGTAGACGGTGCCGGCCCGTGCCGCAATGTGAAAGTTTCGTTTCAAGTATTCGGCCGTGATGGCGTTGGAAACCCCTTTACCCAATTGATTCTGGGCCGTGATAAAGTAACTGTCGGCTCGGTTCAATTCTTCTTCCGTCAAGGGCGTGATGGTTTGACGGCGAGGGTGATGGGGTCCAATCACCACGTCCAACTGAGTCCCGAAATGGAGGGCTTGACGTTCCGCCTCCGCGTCCACGCCCAGCGCTCCACCCGTGATGATGGTGTACTCGTTCAAAACGGGAATGTCCATGGCCATCGACATGATGAGCGCTCGTGAAAGAAATCAATGCAAAAATGAGTCCGAGCCGCGGTAAGCGGGGTCTTTTTATTTAGACCGTCGTCGACTTTGTCCACACGGGACGGTTGGCGGACCAATGGTATCTGTACGTGGACTGATACGTCATTCCGCATTGTCGTCGCATCCAATCCACGAAATGATGGCATTCGACTTGCGGGCAACGATGACGTATGGGGTCGGCGTGAAAACCGCAACCTTCCACGCGATCCAAGCGTTTCATTTTACGAAACGGGGGACACCCGTAAGTTTCGAGATCGAGGTGGGGGATGCCGAGTCGATCCAAGAGATCTTGTTCCACGTGTCCCCCTTTGAAGGCCACCGTATCTCGTTTGTCGGTGCGGAATCGTTCGTACAGAGCTCGGATTTGCACGTCCAGGAGCCGGTGGGGGTAGGCCGCGGCGGCAGGGGGTGGTTGAAAGTGGAGTCCGTGAATGTTGCGCATGACCCAAGGGGCGGTGATCTTTTCCTTGTCCGACAACTGAGCATACTCGATGGGGAGATGGTAATGGACGACGCCCGAATGCTGTTGCGTCCAATCGCAGTACCCCATTTCGCGGCACAGGAAACGTCCCTGGATTTGGAACCCTTCCAGGTCGATGCAAACGCATACCTTCTCCATGTTGTTTGTTTGTCTGTTTGGTGCGTGCGAGGGTCGGGGGTGTGTGTTTTTTATAGAGACTGGCAGGTGGGGTGGTGGTTTTATTTTAGCCAATCGAAGGAGGCCACGTCACGAGGACGCCCGCCATTCGGATACGACCACGTCACGCTACAGGGGGTCGTGGACTTGGCATTTAAGGCTTGACGCATTCTCTCTCGTCCTCTTTTACGTTTCAGTTACTGTTGTCGAGAAAAAAAAAAGATGAGTATGAATCGAGTACCCACTCAACCGACTCCCGTCGCTGCGCCAAAAAAAACGCAAAAACCTCACCGACTCCAATGCCAACCCAAAGAGGAAGAAAGTTAACAAGGAGAAATGTTTGAGCAAGAAAGAAATGGCTGCCTTGAATCTTCCCTTGGAGGTCTTACCACCACCGTTTCCCTCTGAAGAACGAGAAGACGATACTGTCACCATAACGGTACCACAATCCAAAGAGCTCGAGTCAGCCATGGAAGCCATCTTTGGGATTCAACCTACGAATGGTGACACATCCACCGGGGAAATGGTCCTCAAGAGTATCGCCAAAATAAGGCACTGGAGGATAGACTGAATGGGGGCCCTGACAAGCAACCTCTCCAAGACCCCTGTTCCCGATTCGCCTCCATTGATGACCTAGGAAGAAGAGAACGAAGCGGATGCGTTTCTGGCGAGCCTTTGCTAAGACCCTCCCGACCCGGTTGTTTCCACCCGGGTGGACGCGGCCACGCAGACGGACCCTCCACCTCAGTCCCCTGTCGTCGTCACCGACTTGTCGTGCCCCATTCACGAGTGGGAACCCTTGTGCCCGGGCAGTTGCGGGGATTTCTCTTACGAACGTTGCGGTCGCGATTTGCCCAGCAGACGGTGTTGCCTCTGGCGCGGGCCAAACGCGTCTTGGAAGGGTTCTTGAGTTATACCCTGCACAAACCGCGTCGAAAATGGTTTCCCACCGCCCCCGTGATCGTGTTTGCCCGCGACGAACAATGGGTGGCCGATTTGGTCGACGTGTCGGCCTTGAAGAAATGGGATAAGGGGTACCGCTTCATTTTGACCGTCATCGACGTCTTGTCCAAGTACGCGTGGGCGGTGCCTTTGAAGAACAAGACTGGCAAAGCCGTGACGGAAGCCTTTGCCTCGATTGTGCGAGGCAGCAAAGGACGACAACCCTTGCGGTTGCAAACGGAGGACGGGACAGAATTTTGCAACCGTCCCTTCCAAACGTTTCTGGAAGAGCGAGGAATTGCGCTCTTTTCTACGCGCGGGGATAGCAAAGCCGCCGTGGTGGAACGATGGAATCGCACGTTGAAGGAACGCATGTGCCGCATGTTCACCGCCCTGAATACGCTCCGGTACGAGGATAGGTTGCCGCTGTTGGTCCAAGGGTACAACGCCACTCCGCATCGAAGTATTGGCCTGCCCCCGAACCAAGTGACCCGCGCCAACGAATGCACCGTGTGGGATGGCTTGTACGAGAAACGGCTTCGACGGCGGAAACGCCCGACATTGAAAGTGGGGGATCGCGTCCGACTCAACAAGAAACATCGTCCTTTTCAAAAGGGTAATTTGCCCGGATGGACGGAAGAAGTGTTCATCGTGTAACGCGCCCGAGGAGGCCCCGTGCCCACCTACAAGATCCAAGAATGGGACGGGACACCCGTGGAAGGGACTTTTTACAAAGAAGACGTGCAAAAAGTCGAGGCGCCGGACGATGCCGTGTTTCGGGTGGAAAAAGTGCTTCGACGACGAGAACGGAACGTGTTGGTGCGTTGGAAGGGGTGGCCCAGCAAATACGATAGTTGGATCCCCAAACGCCATATGACCTCGCTATAAAGAGGGGAATCGCACACCCAGACTGGCCACGAAGTCGTCGTCGACGTTACGAATCGCGTGGTACTCCTGAGCGATGTCTCCCCGGAATTTCACAACAACACCCCGGATGCGTTCAAGGTACGATTGGCGGAACCGCTGGCGTTGGAAGGGGATTGGGAAGTGATGTTGCCCCTGTGATGTTGTCCCTCTCCACCCCCGATGGCGGACGGACGTTGACGCACGTCGCGGGGCTCGAGAGGGCTCTCTTGTTTGTGCTGTCTTACACCCTGGTGGATACCTTCGATCAACCGACCGTCGAAGACTACATGATCAGCGGCAGGCAATTACAAGAAGACCAATTCATCAAAGATGGGTTGGACATGATGGCCTCCATGATTCGAATCTTCGAGCGGGAAGCCTTTGCCCAAACGCAAGCGCTGGGACTTCGTTTGGAGAAGGCCCGTCGACCCACCTTTCGTTGGGAAGGCCCGTCCTTGGTCGTGGAACACAAACTGTTGGAGAACATTCAACCCGATCCTTCCATGACCGACCCTGCCGTGCGGTTGATGGTGAATAAAAAGTTGGCGGTGGGCATGGGGTGATTGAACGCCAAGGGGACGGCACTGGGGGAAAATCTTCACTACACCCTCCCGTTTCAAGAATCCGACCAGACCTTTTATTTTATCAAGGACACGGAACTGGGTGCCAAAGAGTCCGACGAAGAAACGGAGAAGAGAAAGCTCTGGAAGACGGACGAGGGGTACCTGTATCTCTCGCCTACCGTGAATTGGCACTTTGTGAATCTCAACGATGCCTTTGGCGAGTACGTGGGGAGTACGGGACGACGCTTCTTCGTGTACACGGATCTAGTGGAAAGCAATCGGATGGGCGGTCAACTCCACCCCTTGATCCGAGAAGCGCATTTTCCCAAAATCGGAGAGGGGGTGCAGTTCTTTGAACCCTTGCACATCCAGTGGGTCCCCTTACGACGCCCCTGGATCGATATCGTCGAAGTGCAACTGGCCGACCCGACCGGGACCTTGGCAAAAATGAAGAAAGGTCAAACGGTCGCCACCTTCTCGTTCCGCAAGGTGACTGTATAAAAAGCCAGCTCTCCTTCCATCCCTCGTCGATCCTCAAGTGTCGTCATGTTGGGAGGCAGTTTAACGCGTTATCATCCCCCCTCGACAAGAACGGGTAAGGGGCAAGGCGGAGGTGCCTTCATGCAAGACTTGATCAAATTGGCCACCCTGCTGCTCGCGTCGTCGTTGCGCGAGGAAAAAGCGTCGCTGGACCGAGGTCAATCGTGGAAACAGGCGGGGAAAGCGGTGTTCGGTGCCTTGGGACGAGGGGTAAAACGGAAAGCCCAGACGAGCAAGCAAGGGATCTATAAAGGAACGGCGAAACGAGCCCGAGACATTTTAGGCGAGTGAAGACAGAAACATTAAGGAAAAAAAAAAGAAACAGCACCACCATGGTCCACCCCCTGGTCGTGCAATCGCGACCCCGGCAACTGACGTGAAGGGGACGGTATAAAAGTCCAGTCCAACGCGGGGGTTGGATCTCGTCGGACGTGGTACCTCCACCGGGGTATCGGCTCACCAGATATATAAAAAGGGTCCACGCGCGTCCACGGCAACGCAAACGTCCACAGCCTTCAACGCAACCATGTCTTTGGAATTGTTTACGATTCCCACCGCCGACATTGCTCGGCAGGGGTATCGGATGGTCAAGTACAGTCCGTCCACCACGGACGAAGTTATTTGGAACTGGAACTGCGCTTGCATTCGGCCTCCACCAACGGTCTGGTGGCGGACGCGAATGCCACCTCGGACGCCGACAACACCCGATTCGTGTACGCGGTCAACAACATTGCGCATTCCATCTTCAAACAAATGAATCTGCGATTCAATGGAGCCCTCATGAGCGAACAGACGGACACGTACGCGTACAAAGCATTCCTAGAAACCATCTTGAATTTTAATAGAGAGGAAGGAGAGACCTTGCTGGCCGCGCAAGGGTGTGTGAATCAATTGGATGTCGTCCCTCGGATCCAAGCCGCCGGCGCCGAAAACGACATCCCCACCACGGCCGGATGGTTGCTCAATTCGGTGCAAGGTCTGAAAACGGCCTCCGTGCGATTTCGCGGCAACCAGACCGTGACGTTTCCGATCCAACCGCACCTGGAAGCCTTTCAGACGGGACGTCTTCTCACCCCGGGAGTAGAAATGGTCTTGGAACTGTTTTTTTCCACGCGCCCGATTTTTTCACGTTTGGCACCAAGACGAGTGGCGCGGGCGTGAAACACATGGTGACGTTGAACCACGAGGATCTGAAGTGACCCTGCATTTGTGCCGAGTGAGTTTGAATCCCACGGTGTACAGCGCGTTGCAAGCCGATCGAAAAAGCAAGAGACAGACGGTCAACTACCCGGTGGTGAGAAGCGAGATCTGGTCCTTTTCATTCGACGGACAGACCACCAAATTCACGGTAGATAAAGTGTTTGTGGGAAAAGTACCCGATCGGATGATCGTGGCGTTGGTGGACAGTCGAGCGTTCAACGGCGATGTGGAATGGTATCCGTTTGCTTTTCAAAAATTTGAGGTGACCCGCATCAAGCAAGTGGTGGATGGCGAAGAATACCCGTACCCCACCCTGGAATTGAATGGAAATGGTAATTTGACAGATTTGAAGGGCTACCGAAGGTTCCTGGAAGCGTGTGGACGGTTGCAGCACCACGGTTCCTCCATGGTGAGACCGGAGGATTGGGGGCAAGGTGAACGATGCACGTTGTTTGCGTTCAACAATGTACCCTCGGGTGTGGCGGATGACCCCGAGTACCGAAACCCGAAACAAGGTGGCAATCTGCGCGTGGAAATTGATTTCCAGGCTGCTCTGAATACCAATATCACCGTGTTGGTCTGGGGCGAGTTTGAAAATCTATTTGAAGTGGATGCAACGGGGCTGTCTTGTATAACCTGCACCGTTAGCTGAAGAAAACAAGAAAGAAGAAGAAGCATGGAATTTGTAGCGCTGAGCGATACTGTGTTACGCTACCTGGCCAGGGACGACGACGCCTTGAAACGCGTGTTTTGGGACGTGGTCCCGTCGGACGGATTGCCGCAACCTCCCACCGTGACGACCCGGGCAGGCTACATCGTGAACACGGACCCGACGGGGGAACCGGGTAAACATTGGTTGGCCGTGTGGACCGAACCGGGACGAGGTTGTGAAGTCTTTGACAGTTACGGGCTGCCCTTGAACACGTACCCGGCCCCGGGCATGCACGAATGGTTGGCGCAATGGCCCACGGTGTTTCGAAGCGGCGTCACCCTTCAAGCCCTCCTGAGTCAAACCTGCGGACATTACGCCTTGTTGTTTTTCAAAGCGCGAGTACGAGGGGTCTCGTTTGAAGAGTTCTTGGCAGACTTTTCGCCGCACGACCTGGTGTCCAACGACGCCAGTGGCGCAACGAGTCAAAGCCTTGATCCGGGAAGAACTGAGCGAAGTGGACAATGCCGTCCCCAATCGTCGATGCAGCGTGAGCTTTCAAGAAAACAAGGGACATTTCCACGTGTAAAACAGAAAGACAAAAAAAAAGAAAACAGTTGTTGTTGTTGTTGTTGTTGTTGTTATTGTTATGGCTGTTGTTGCTAAAAAAGAAAATAAAATAAGTGGTTGAAAAAAAGGTTTTCGGTGCATTTTTTAATTTAAATAAAAAAAAAAACAGATCCATCTGACGGTGAATACTCTGATGGTTAGTGGTGAAGACGCTGCGTTGTGGCCGCAGAGACCCAGGTTCGAATCCTGGTCATTGCATCCCTCTCTTTTTCTGTTTTTCATCATAAAAAGAGCCACCCCTTTCTGGGGTGGGGATCATTTGGGTCGCCTCTTCAACATGCCGCAAGGGAGTCGAACCAAACGACAAAGACGACGACGAACCACCTGAGGGTATACGTGCAAATCGGGACCCAATCCCTCCTTTTTGACGGTGTTGGGAAAACGCGGGCAGATGGGCGAGACCTTGCGACGCAAAGGAGAGCAGACGGGCGGGATCTTAACCGTGCTAGCCACGGCGGTCAAACTGGGATACCAACTGGGAAAAATGAAATCTTACAAAAGGATGGGGGTGACGGGAGCCATGGGTCATTATCGCGGTCGACGCAAATCGTTGGAAGTGTGAAAAACCAACCATGATCACCAGACAAGATGCGAAAAAAGTAATTCAAAGCCTGAGAGAATTGGAATGGGGAGAGATTCTGCACCATCCCGACGATGTCTTGTGGAATCGATGGGATTATCGTCAGTATCGTCGATTACGCGCCTTGGCCGAACGAGGTGACTGGGATACCCTGGTGACCGCGCTTCGGTCTTGCGGGGAAACCTCGATAAAACAAAGCACCCCTCGATGGTACCGTCACTACCTAGCACGATGATTCGCATGCCGAGTAGCGTCATGGTCGGCGGCCCCTCGGGGTGCGGCAAAACCCAATTGCTGGACGACCTGTTGACGGAACAACGCGCGTTTCAACGGACCCCGGCTCGGATCGTGTACTGTTACGGGGTGTGGTAACCCGCTTTGCTCGCATGAAGAAGAAAGGTGTTCGATTTCAAGGCATCCCGACCCCCTCTCACTTGGAACAATGGTTCGAGGGTCGAGGGGGCGACATTCTGGTGTTGGACGATCTCATGGAAGAAGGAGGCAACGACAAGCGCGTGTTGGATTTATTCACCAAAGATTCCCATCATCGCAACGTCACGGTGTTCTATTTGACGCAAGATTTGTTTCCGCCCGGTAAATTTGCCAAGACCATCAACCGCAACGCGCATTATGTCATCGCCTTCAAGAATCCGCGCGATCGCACGGGCATGCGAAAGTTGGCGTTGCAAGCGTTCCCGGACCAATGGCAGGGGGTGATGGACGTGTTCAACCTCTGCACGCAGAACCCCTTTGGCTATTTAATGTTGGATCTCCACCCGGCCTCCGACGATCGGTTTCGGTTGTGGACGAATCTGCGCGAACGAGAAGCGCCCCCGGTTGTCTTTGAAGAAACGACATGAGTCGTGAAAGTTCACCCTACCCGCAACTCATTCGCGATGCGCGGGAGAGCGACGACGCCCTCCTGGATCCGGCTTACCTGCAACAGATGGAACGGTTTTGGGCCACGCTGTCGCCGGCCGGGGTAGGCACGAGCCCCCAACCCGCCCCCACGGCGCGTCCGGCGGGAGTGGGGGTGTCGACCTCCTTTTCGTCCCCTCGAGACCTGAACCCGACCGACTTGTTGCAAGAAATGGGATTGGCGGTGTCCCCCCCTGAACGTCGTGCCTCCCCCTCCTCTTCCTCGTTACGGTCTCCCTCGCCGTCTCCCCCATCCACCCCGTCTGGGACTGTCTCTAGCACGAGAAGGAACTTGGTCATGCATCAGATCCTTAATGCTCCTATGACGAGCGAGGAAGAAACGCGATTGCTGCAACAATACCGTATCACGGACGAAGATTTGGAGAGGTACATGGCCACTCTCCCCGCGTACGATGTCGCAGGCTCCCCCGCGTCACCTGCCGCCGCCACCCCACCCACGACCGTCTCGGCCATCAGGACGGCGGCGGGCGCCCCCGGCGGACCGGGAGGGTTCCCTTCCTCCTCCTCCTCGTCATCGCCCTCTCTGCCTCCTTCCCCTCGCGGACGAGGCAAGTGACCCAGAGGACGTCGGGGCCCCGGCCCGACCAATCGACGAAATCAAGAGGGAATGCGTCGACAAATGGATCTGTTGGCAGAAGATGCCAGACAGCAAGCCCGCAACCGTCGCATACGTAACATCACGCATACCAATACCGTGACCACGGTGTACGAAGACAACGGCGAAGCGCCTACCGTACGACGGACCTCCTCCCGCATCACCAATCCATAAAAAAGAGGGAGAGAGAAAAAAACATAGACATACCCACACTTTGGTGCAGACAGTGATCGCCATGGTTCGAGGCAATGGGGTTCGTCGACGCACGACTCCCCGCATCGGACGATGGCGGCGTGGAAGGTCCCACCACCAACGGGGAGGAAATCTCCTTCCCGTGTTATTTCGCGACTTGCAACGGACCTTTGGAAAAAAAAACCGTGGGCACCTTGGCCAAAGGCGCCTCCACAGGAGCGCATGCCTTGGCGTTGGCCAAAGGCAGTGTCGTCGTGGGCAAACAGATGAAACGAGCCTTTCAACAAGCGAAGCAACGCATTCCGCCGGAACTACGACGACACCTGATCTTCCTATAAAAAAACGGAAGGGAACCTGCCCACGTCATTGTCAGACGACAGGATGCCAAAACGCCGGGCCGTGAAAACACGTCGACGGCGGCAGACGCGGGGGCCTCAACGCGGGGTGGCTTGGAACAACTGATTCCCCCCATCCAGCGCGCGGTGAAATCGCTCATGGGAGGCCAATCCGTGGGGACCTTGGCGAAAAAAGCCGCGAAAGAATTGGCCAAAGAAACCGTCAAGAGTGGGGCGCGAGGGGTGGCCTGCAAAATGTCCAGTACCGTGCGAGGCATCAAACGGGGAGCCACGCGGGCAGCGCAACGCGTCAAACGACGTCTGCCGGGAATATAAAAAACGGTCGAGAGGTCTTCCAAGGAAAAATCATCATCCTTTGTCGTCGACACTTACGACCTGGATAATGCCGAAAGGAAAACGACGACCACGACGACGTGCCCTGCGTCGACACGGAGTGAAAACACGACCACGAACCCGCGGTCTTCAACATGGAGGCGTGTTTCCTTTACTGGCCTTGGCGGTGCCCGCCTTGATCGCCGAGGGCAAAGCGGCCGCCTTGGGTGCGGCGGGAGGCGCGGAGGGGTTCGGTGCCAAAAAAGCCTTGGAAGCCGCGACGCGTAAACGGAGGTGAAAAACAAAACAGAAAACAAAAACAAGAGAAAGGAGAGAGAAAACCAGTGGAGTATAAAGCGAGCACGATGCCTACGGACGGCGGTCGAAACGAGTGTGCGTCATACGTCGCATCCATCGTCAGTTGCCCTTCTTGAAAAGTGTCTTGAAGGAAGCCGATCAGCATCGACGACAAGAACGATTGCAATTAGCCAATGCGGATCAAATCAATGCCATCAGCGAATTGGCGATGAACACGTTACGGGACACAGTCCCCCTCTCCCGCGCCAATTATCGAGTGCTACTCCCCCACCGCCAGGCCTTGCGCGAGATGGCGAAAAAAAAAAGAATTCGATAAAAAGACGACGAGAGACCATGCAATCGCAAACGGGGGCGGGTCTCTGGCGCGGGTTGAATTGCCTCTGCGAAAGAGCCCTCAAGTCGCGATGAATCGCGTGTCGCACCTTATAAGAAGAACGGAACGACGGGAACAAGAACGTCAGGCCACCTTACAGCACGTGGTGGAGACCTTGCAAAGTCGAAATCGAGACGTGGAGAGGCTCGAAAAAGAACTCGTGACGCTCCGCGAGCGATTGAGGCAAAAAGAGGACCACGTGGAGGTATTGTGTCAACATTTGCTGAATCTACGCGATCACCAACTCTGCCGCTACTGTCGAGTCTACGCCGACGTGTTGGGAGACGGAAGCGGCAAAGAACGACCATGAGTGCGTTCCAGGCCCAAGCCGTCACCGACCCTCGACGGTTTCTTCAATTGCAAGAACAGTACAAGCAACAGTTGATGGAAGACAGTCGATTGAATAAGGCCGCGACCTTGGCGGCCGAAGAGGACGTGTTGCTCAACTCCGACCTGGACTCGGGCCTCAAAGTCGCGTTGGCAAAACCCTTGGCGCGTCAAGTGTGCGTGTGGACCAAACGCGTGCGACAACCGGGCATGACGGCCCCGGGAACGGGAGTGGGTGCACCGGAAGCGGAGGAGGAGGATCTGGCCGAGGCGCCCATCTCCACCTTCCTCAAACACATGATAAAAGGACGCACCCTTTCGACACCCGCGCCAGGTCCAAAACCGGCCAAACCGACGGGAACTCCGAGAAAGGTCAGGGTCAAGAAATTCACCACCCCGTCGGGCATTCCGAGACCCATCCATCCAAGGCATCTTCCCTTTGACACGCCGGCGTCGGCACCCGGTCCGTCGACGTCCTCCTCCGCGTCCCTCAGCGGGACGTTGAAGAAACGAGCCAAACAGACGATAGGGAGTGTCGCGAAAAAAAAACCCAACAAGCGATCCGAGACAAAGCCAAGGCGGCCCTCGAAAAAAGAGCGAAAAGGGAGTTGGAGAAACTCAAGACGAGTTGGTTGGATTGGAAGTGATGGGACGCGGTCAAACACCCAAACGAAAAAGGCAACGGGCTCCCCACCTGCAAAGAGCCATTTGCGGAGGAAGTTTCGACATTCAAAAGGTACTGGCCAAAACGGGGATCGAATTTCATTGGCCGGGGTATCAATACATGGGCCCCGGAACGCATCTCGCCAAACGCCTGAAACGAGGGGATCCCGGAAAAAATCGATTGGATCGATTGGCCAAGCAACACGACATCGATTACGGTCGTGCCATGACGTTGCAGGACAAGTGGAAAGCGGACGAAAAAATGATCCGAGGGATTGCCAACCTACCGGGAAAACACACCCTGACGAAGAAGATTGTGAAAAAAATCATGCAAGTCAAGACACGTTTAAAATTGTGAAAGAAAACTTTATTGTAAAATCCAACGTTGTGTTTAAAGTTTAATAAATTCAACCACTTGTAAAAAAAAAAAACAAAACAAAAAATTGTTTTGTGTCAGTTCACGCCTTATTGTCTTTCAAGGTCAAGACTTGGACGCCTTCGTTCACCAATTGTTTTTCGAGGGAATGCAAGCGGGGATCCTTCTTGAAATACTCGGGGATAACAAATTCGCCCGCGTGCTTGTCCATCCCAGCCTGCAAATTGTATTTGGCCAATTGACAGAATCCCTCGCAACAGTTGGGTTCCCAGTCGTAACTGTGCCCCGTGTGGTAGGCGGCATCTTTCTCCTCTTCGCACTCCCTGCACAAAATTTGGTCCAACAAGAGATCGCAACGCACTTGCAGTTGCAGGCCCCGACGACGTTCCTCTTTCGTGTCTTTCAAGCACTGTGTTTTCTCCCGTTGCAACGTCTCGACTCGAGCGCGGGCCTCTTTCATGTCTGCCGACCACTGCATTTTGTCCCGTTGGTAGGTCTCGATTCGAGCGCGGAGAGACGAGTTGTCGGTCTTCAAGGCCTCGACGCAACTCGGAATCTCGCTCCAGGGTACCCCACTGAGTTGACACGTGACATCCGCCATGGCCTTTTGCAGGGACAGATTTTCTTTTTTCACTTCGTTCAATTCCTTGGTCAATAACACGTTCTTCACGGATAACGGATCCATCACGTAGCCCAACATCGTGCTGTCTTTCTCTATCTCTCGAGGCGATTAAATAGAACGGGGTGGGTGGCGAGAGACCCTGGGACGAGTGAAGAATCAAGACCCATACCTCCCATGGGTACCCTGTTCCTTCCCGGCATGCTTCGTCCACCTTCCCGAGGGTATAATAAGAGCAGGGGTTCCCACCGTTTTCACCCTTCACTCAGTTGTTACGAGTGACATCCAAAAAAAACAAACAAACATGGCGTCCAACAAAGTGGTCACCACCTCGGTGGTGGAAGTCATGCGTGCCAAGCGGAAACGTGTCATGGAGGAGAAGGAGAAGGAGACCCGGGCCGCCAAACGCGTGAAAGTGGAACCGGTGGGAGAGGAGGAGAAGGATCCATCCCAAACTGCCTCGCTTCCCCATGGAGAGTCTTATTGGGATTATCTACCCATCATCCTCTAAGAACGCATCCTGGATTTGGCGGCCAGGCAATTGCACCGCGAACGCATGGCACGGGTATGTTTCGACCTTGTATTTCATCGTGTTTGCCAACTTCATAAATGGGTCAAATATTCAGTTAGATGTGTCGGTTGCAACCATTGCTCCCGACGACGGCGTTACGGGACCATCGACGAATTATTAACCAAAGTGCGTTCTATCGAAAACCCCCATTCCGCCCATTGGACCAATGGCTATTGCAACGAATGCCACGACGATTTGATGCTGGGTCTTTGATGGGGTCTTTGTAACCTTTGTGTTTTTTTTCCTCTTTAACTCTCAAGGTGATGGTCGAAATCCACACCTTGCTTCGCTGTCCTGTCACGCAATGGGTGCGACCACTCCCAGTCGACGTTCATTTATTATGTGGGAGCACTCTTGCCTCTACTGCCGGCGACGCGTTTTTAATCTGTAACGCTGTTATTTTTTTCACCCCACAAACACAGATCACGGGACAATTACGGGAATTTTACCTCTGCCCACGCTCGTTATGGTTGAACACCGAAAATCATACGAACAATCCTATGGTGTGACAACGTTGAAATCGCAAAGTCTTCAAGGGCAAAATTGATCGTTTGATTAAAAGAAGGAAACGCAGAGATCACTATTTTTCATTTTTATTTCACACTGTACAGTTGATTTTAGAAATACAAGACTTGCCCGTTTGCGCCGTTTCTATTTGGGGCGATCCCACTCCGTCATCTTATTGTCAACATTGTTTGCGACGATGGACAGACGGGGACATTGACGATCGTTTTCTTCTCCGTTTCTTTTAGTTGATGCAAGAACTCGGGCAATCCGTCGTGTGTCCGTGCACCAAATGGATCACCAATCGCGCGTTGCCTTATTGTCAACATTGTCGACGCATAGAACTGTTTGGGCGACTCGATTTTCTCGTCGCCCATTCCATCGATTAAGCTCACGACGACTTTATGGACAGACACGACGCCGTTTACAATGATGATCACCTGATTGCTTTTGCGGACAAACGATTCAATTTACGTTTTTATCAACACGTGTAATTATCTTTTTAAAAACAATCGTGAATAAATGTTGTTGTTGTTTTTTCAGATTCTGGATCAATTGCTGTCTTTTCGCGTTTGCCCCTTGTACCTATGGTCTACGCGATCCCCCTTTCAACCCTATCCATGCTGCCATTGCGTGCGGGGACTGGGCCTGGGAACCATTGAAGATTGGATGAAATACGAAAAGCGACACAACCACTCAACGTGACTTCCCTTTTTTCAGATCACGACGCAATTGAAATCCCTGATCGTGTGTGGCTTCCGACAATGGACCACCCGCAGTTCCGATCCGTGGATTCTATGCAACCATTGCATTCGGTATTTTGCTTTCGGGGCCATTGACGACTGGCTCGAAAAGACCAAACCGCCCCCCATCAGAGACTTGCCATTACGGCCGGCTTCAATTGACGTCGGCCCGACGAGGAAAACACCTGCCAGGGGCGTTCTTCCATTAGGGGATGGAACCCATGTCCCCGCTTGTAAAAATAGCTTTTCGTTGTGTGACTATTAAAAGGGCATTTTTTCTTGCGTTATTTTGTGTTTTTTTTCTGGCCGAGCGGGATCTGGTACCCACTCCAATGCCTGAGCGCGTGATCCAAAAAAAGGTTTTTTCCGGTCAGCTGTCTTTTCCTGAGCCCGCGATCCAAAAAAGGTTATTTCCGGTCATCGGTTTTTTCTGAGCCCGCGATCCAAACGAGGTCACTTCCGGTCAGCGGTCTCCCACCCTCAGGCAAGCGCCACCCAAGGTCACTTCCGTTTTCATGAAAACCCATGATGTCATTGCACGTGTACAGATTTTTCGTGATCGTCTCTGATTGGCTAACCGAAGTCATGTGTGCTAAATCCTGGCTCCTGATTGGCTGTTATATAGGTTGAGCCACCTATACTACTTATATATATATAGAAGTTCAGGTTTCACGAGTAATCATCGTTTTATTGCTAGAGCGCTGTTTCGTATGGTACAAGGACCACACTCATCAAAATTGCCTGATGAGTGTGGTCCTTGTACAATACGAAACAGTTCTGTAGCAATATCAAAGGGCTCTTAAAGCCATCTCGTTAATGCGTTAGATTACAGCTAGATTTTTTTAAGGTGCAAGAAACGAGAAGATTTGGAGAACTCGTGTTATATTTTTGAAAAAAAAGAGCTGTCAATTCATTGTGGAATTGAGACTAGAGGATAAGATTTTTCTGCGTTTTTGAATAATTTAGCTGAAAAATATGCTCTTGTTATTATGTAGTATCAAGGGATTTGGTAAGTGTATTTAAGGAGTTGTCGTATGTTAATTCGTTCTCTTGGTGCTCTTCGCTGGAGGCGGTCGACTTTTATTTATTTATTTATTTAGTTATTTATTTATATTTATTTCTTTTATTTACTTTATTTCAATTCAGGATTTGTTTTGTGTCGACCCAGAGAGAGGCCAATTGTGCACAATCACTAAGGGACCGTCCGTGCGCAGAGAGTGTGGGACCATAAACAGTAAAGGACCATCTGTGGTCAAGAACGAGGGAGTTTATCATGGACGGTTTTAGAGAGTTTATAGACGTTTTCATTACCAGTGTTCATAGACTTTGAGCCGGAGGGTCCCCTGCTGCAGCGAACGCTGGCATTCAAGATAGATTTTTTAAGCGTCGCGGTCGATGGGCGAGTTGAAATGCTAAAGATGGCTATGCCAAAGACAATATCTATCACGGCTGTCAGTTTCTCAGTCATTTAGGATTTCAAATTCTTGTAAAGTTTTGTTTCGATTGAGCCCGGCAAGTTGAAGAGAATTGTTTATGAGGCCGGGATTTTTCTTCTGTCTTTTCGTAGCGAGCGGTATGGGTTTTTTTCATGCTATGGATGCTCGTTCGTTCTCTCCAAAGTTCTGTTTGTTGTCGCTTCCCGTGTAACGATTCAGCCTGTTTTTACCTTAATAAATGGTGCGGCCTCCAGTGAGCACGCGATGGCAAAAGGTGTTTATTGTTTTTTGTCTCCTTGCGTTTCGCACGGGTGTTATGAAATTTGGGAAATTTAGTCAAGGGCTGTATTTAGTCATTTGAGAACTGTTTATTTTAGTAGTCCGATGCTTGTACGATTATGTCACACCCATATTTTCGTGCTAAGAATATGCAAATTTAATACGCTTCGCGGTTGATTAACTTTTCGGCTTGTAGAGACTCCGTCGTGTGGTTTTGTGGTTTGGATTTGTTGTCATGTCATGTCATGTTAGGCTCACTGTTCATACAGTTTGAGCACTCTCTGGATTGGGTGGAGAGCCTCGTAAGAGGTGTTCACTATTGGCATATTGCTTCGCTCACTGCTCGCAGTTTGAGCACTCTCGTGACTCCACAATGCAATCCAACAATGTGTAACCGTACATCCTGTGCCCAAGTTCAGGAGTTGCCATAAAGCCATTATGGTAATAACCGGGAGGGCACATTGTATACTTGTATGTTAGGCTCACTGTTCATACAGTTTGAGCACTCTCTGGATTGGGTGGAGAGCCTCGTAAGAGGTGTTCACTATTGGCATATTGCTTCGCTCACTGCTCGCAGTTTGAGCACTCTCGTGACTCCACAATGCAATCCAACAATGTGTAACCGTACATCCTGTGCCCAAGTTCAGGAGTTGCCATAAAGCCATTATGGTAATAACCGGGAGGGCACATTGTATACTTGTATGTATATGTTTGTATATGTTTTGTGAAGTTGATTTTGGTTAATTGTGAAGATTCGAGAGTCGAGAGTGCGTTGATTTCAATAGAGACACCATAAGGTATGAGAAGCCGTTATTTTTGCATAAAAGTATATTTTCACTGAAATATAAAACAGCTATTTCATTTGAGTTGTGGATCAGATATGTCATCTGAGCGGTTCCGGAGCGGTTTTAACGATAAAATTTGACAGCTTACATTGTTTTAAAAATGCACGTGGCGCTGCCATATGATGGTAGAGAATAGTTTACATAGAAAGACGTCAATTTTATTTAAGGTAGAATTTAGTTTGTGGTGATTATTGCAGAAGACTTGGATGTTTGTAAAATGGTTTAGCGTAATATAGAACAGAATGTTGTAAGTTTTGGAAACGCAGGGTTGCAGTCATGTCTTGGGGGGGAGGGGGAGTTTGTTTTGTACACTATATAGGTATGTGGGGGCCCTGATAAGTTAGGGTTTTAGTCGTTAAATAGGGTAATTTTGGTAATTTTGGATTTGTGATGGTTAGAAATTCTAAAACTGTAGTGTGCGACTGAATTGGGGAGAAGGGGGGAGTTCGTTATGTTTGAGAATGTTGGTGGCACAAGAAGAGGTAAAAGTTTAAAAGTTTGTCAATACGTCTTCTTTCATGACGTTCTGTGACGTATATCACGAGACGTTCTTTTTGTCTCTGAAAAGAGAAATGCTGTTTGTTTAATTGTGCAAACTGTTTAGTTTAATGGTGTAAAAACTGAAACTCAGGTCGTTTATTGCGTTCTGGGCGGTGGGGGAGGGGGGGGGGGGGTTTCCGAGGGGAGTGTGGTTTTTTCCGTTTCTTAGATCAGAATGGTTGCGGGCGATGTCTTTGAGGTTTCTTGTTTAACTGTTTCACTATACGGACTCCTTTTTCGCGCATTTCATTTGTCAGTCTCCCTTGGTTGTTTTCTTGCTGTGCTGCGTGAAGGAGGTGATTATTAAGGATTTCGAGTTGAATTCGTTCTCAATTGATCTGTCGGCGGCGTAAGTATTACAGTTAGAGATTTTTTTTAAGGTGAAAGAAACGATATTTAGAAAACGCGTGTTATATTTTTAAAAGAGAAAAAAAGCTGTGAATTCATTGTTGAAGTGAGAGTAGAGGACTGTATTTAGTCATTTGAGAACTGTTTCTTTAGTAGTCCCTTGCTTGCACCATTACGTCACACCCATATTTTCGTGCTAACAATATGCCAATTTAATTGGATTTCGTGGAGACAAAAGAAGTGGTTTCGTGACTCCGTCTCTTGGGCTTCGCAGTTGATTTGTAGTGGCAAGTTAACTTTTAGGCTTATAGAGACTCCGTCGTGTGGTTTTGCGGTTCCGATACATTTATATTAAAGGGCAAACGGAAAGGGGGGAAAGTTGTATCGTTTTTACGAGTTGTTTTGGTTTGTATATCTATTTTAGAGTGTCAATAATTTGTATTGTTCGTTGGTTATGGGTTTCTGAAAGGTATTTGTTGTCATGTCATGTATATGTTTCTTTTCGTGAAGTTTAGTTTGGTTAATTGTGAAGATTGGAGAGTCGACAGTTCCTTGATTTCAACAGAGACACCAAAACGTACGAGAAGCCGTTATTTTTATATGGGAGTATTTTCCTTGGGGTATACAACGTCTTTTTTTATTTGAGTTGTGGATCAGATATGTCATCTGAGCTGTTTTAACGATAAAATTTGACAGCTTACATTGTTTTAAAAATGCACGTGGCGCTGCGATATGATGGTAGAGAATATTCTCTGAAAATGGGTTTCGACTGTTCGTCTTCCATTGTAAATGAAATGGGTAGTTCGCATATTGGTAGACGATTTCTGTTGGATTGTCAAATCCTTTAGTCGTGCTTAAAGAGTATAGAATAGTGACGATTTGATATGTAAGAATTATCAAACAGCTTTGATGTTGGAGAAGCGGACGGAATAATGTCATGTGTGACAATGGAGGTAAATGTAGTTTTTAGAAAGACGTCAATTTAATTTAAGGTAGAATTTAGTTTGTGATGATTATTGCAGAAGACTTGGATCTTTGTAGAATGGTTTAGTGTGATTTAGAATAGAATGTCGTACGTTTTGGTCACCGCAGCGTTGCAGTTATATTCCGGGGGGAGGGAGGAGTTCGTTTTGTACAGTATATAGTTATGTGCGGGTCGATACGTTAAGGTTTTTGAGGTCATGCTTAGTCGTTAAATAGGGTATTGTTTTTGGTAATTTTGGTTTTGTGATGGTTGGAAATTCTACAATTGTAGTGTGCGACTGAAATAGGAGTTAAAAGGAGTTTCAAACGTTGGTTTTCTACTGTCAATAGGCGTTATCTTTAATTGTCGGCAGTATGGTCCTGTCCTCCCCGCTGTCTCTCGTCGGCCTTCACATTAAATGATGGACTATGATGGAGCGCGAAAGGCGAATTTATGTTCGAAGTGTGATGAAGTTTTATTGCGTTTATACTTGTAGCCAAGGGTAGCTGTGATGCTGGTTATTCGTGAGAATACTGTATGTCTATTTGAGAGACTGTTTGAAATGTTTGAAAAGCACTTTTTCGTGCAGTTGTTTGCGAATTTGTGTGTGATTTACAGCTTGACGGGTAAAATGGGTGATTATTCTGTTTTGTTTTTGAAGTGAAAAGGTGTACATCGTTTTAAGGAAGAGCATTGTATTGTGGAGATACCTTTTATATTTTGATTGATATGTTTGATAAAACAATGCGTAGGTCTGTGTTTTTATAAGGATAACGTTTAATTGGTAAGTTGAAAGAAAATGAAGATGAATTACGATTTAAAGAGATGGGTTGTCCGAAATAGCGTTTAAATGTAAGGGTTAGCAACATTGACAAATTGTTTAAGATTGGTTATTAAATGTTGTATGATCTGTAATATTTTGTTGAAACTTGTTTAATTGTGGGTGGGCCGAAATATCTACCTTTTCCGGTTTTAAGAGATTAGCGATGTCTGTCTTTCTATTAAATGGAGTAATTAGGTAGTTGTCCATGGTTGTTGAAGGAATGATCTAATGCTGTTGTGGTGTCATCTGTTTCCTAACTATTAGGGATTAAATGGATCATTTTAAATTTTAGAAATGAATTGGTTTTTATTTTATTGGTATTTGAAGTTAATTCTTCTTAAAAGTCTTAATATTTTTTGAGTGAGGGGGGGGGGTTAAGGGTGGTGGGTGAACTAAGAAAGATGTGATTTTTAGAAGAGGATAGCCTGTTACAGAGACGTTCGTTTAGACTACGAGCAGTTTGTTTTCTTTGAGTGTTAAACTATATAGAGTGTAAAAGTGGCAATTTATTTGATTTAATTTTACCGTCATGTTTTTGATTTTGGAAAACAAGTCATACCTAGAATATTTGATGTCACTTTTAACGTGATTAGTAATACGAGTGGTGTTAATTAGCCCCACGCAGCTATCAAATGTACTGAATGGAGAGCCCCTGACTCAGTCAAACTTCCCATATGACTAAAAAAAAATTGCCGGATTGACCACTTTCATAACATAGAAGTCCGTATAAAGGTGAATATTTTAAGTTCGTTTACCGACAGGTTGCAACTAATTTGATTGAACCTGCACTTGGCACCGGTAGCATAGTATTGGCTGACCCGTGTACTTTCGCGTTTGTGCTTTTTTAAAACAATTAATCATTGATATTACAGTTTCATTATGCAACAGTACGCAAAAGACGTAAAAAATTTAAGCCATTGAAGGCTTGCCGCAATTCCATTCAACCGTCATCATTCTAAGCCAAAAAATCAACAAAACTATGACATGTTTACCATACTATTGCACAATCAAACCGTAATAGCAATGAATAGAAAAAACGCAAAGTTCATGCTATTTTGCTCTGCCATACCGCTCATATTAAAACACAAACTTTCCTGTCCCATTTAACTTTCTTAAAACATCTTCATTAGTAAAATACACCGTGAAATTCTCAAACTACGTTTCCCAAGAAAACGCATTTGACCTATTTTTACCCTTTTAAAGTAGTATAATGGCTTTACGACAAATGATTGAAACTGATAGGTAACGTGAGATATCGAAATTTAAGAAGGACTAATACCTTTGCGGTAACGTAATGTGAGATATGACAAGTTCATGACAAGTTCTGACATCCCAATACCCTAGGGAAATTAACAATAGGTCCGGGGGTGCTCCCCAAACATTTTAGTGGCAGTATGTGACGCCCTTCTTGAAATCCTAACAGGTTTAACCAACCATATCCTCAATGCCCTAATATAGCTTCTGTAAAGAAGGAAGAAGAAACCCCCCAGGACAAAAGTCTACAAAATTTTGTTAACAACTTTTGTCCCTTTTTCGTACTCGACTCTGAAATCTCGCTTAATGCGCATGCGCATTAACGAGATAAAAACGATGACTACTCGTGAAACCTGAACTTCTGTGAAGTTATATATATATATATATATATATATATATATATATATATATATATATATATATACATATTATATATGAATAAACAACATGTAGATTGCTTTACTTGTTCTCTCTCTCTCTCTCTCTCTCTCTCTCTCTCTCTCTCTCTCTCTATATATATATATATATATATATATATATATATATATATATATATATATATATATATATATTTATAGGCTGAATAAAAAGGTTTACACAAACGGCGAACTCTTTAGCAGACGGTCGAAGGATACGACGCCACCACGTGAATTTGTAGATAAGTATAATAAAAAACCATGGGGTGAACTTCTTACTGGTCCTGGTTGGTTTTATAACGTTTCGGCCTTCGGCCTTCTTCAGAAATTACTAAGAATTAAAAACTAAAAACTATGTACAATGATCAAGTTATACAAGTTGTGACTTATATACTTTAAGCTACAATAACAAAGAAAAACGAGGTTACGTAACATAACAAAAGAACTAAATTACAAGGCAAATTTCACATTAAAAATAACAAACATGTTGAGATAAAAACCTTAATTAATGATTGAAACAGGGAAATAGAGACTAATTTACAATTACAACATGAGAGAAATAATTAACAAAGAAACGTTCGAAATATGTAAGGAATCCAACACTATATACAAACTCCCTATCGAGGGCCCCCGAATAATCATGTAGGTCACTGTCGGAATGACAGGACCAGCACGTCTTACCAAATGCCCCCGACAGAACGTTCGAACACAATAAAACAAGGAAAAGAAAAAGACAATCCCATTTTTGCAAGATACGTGCGTTAATTATTGTAGTTAATGCGGTGTTTTGATCTAAATTCATGTCTCTTGTTAAGGCAATGCGGACTGAACGTAAACAATTGGGTTATCCCAATAAGCTTCCGTAGTGAGCAACAATTGGTCAAGGTGAAGTTTATTTTGAAATGATCTAATTTGTTAGATAAGAATAAAGCTAATTTGTGAAATGTCATGTTCAGAACTATTAAAATGTACCACCAATTCACAAGTTCTCCTATTATTAAGCATGCTAGATTTGCGGTTTCTGAATCGGACTTTAAATTCAGTGGATGTAAAACCTACATACTGCAAATTGCATTTATTACAGGTGGCCAAATGAATCACATTTTCAGACGAACATGACAAACTTTTGCGAACAGAATAATAACGACCTGTAGCAACTCTGGAATTTCGAATCTTGAAGTAAAAATCTTTTATAGAGGTCGCATCTTTTGCCACATTTAAAGCAACCCCCCTCTTCTTCATTAAAATTTACATCCGTAGCAGACCGAAATTTAGATGGTGCTAAAATTTCTTTGAGATTTTTGGTTCGGCGATAAGCTGGAAATATAGATTTAGCTGGAAAAATTTCATTTTAAGAGGTGAGGAATGTAATAAATGAAGGTGCTTCCTAATGACGTTTCGGATGTCGGGCAAAATTGGATCTAAATCAAGAACCAGAGGAAAGACTTTCTTGTTTTTTTTTATTCTTTTTGTTTAAAAGTTCTGATCTTGGAATACTAAGAGCCTTATCGAACTATTTGCTCACTAGGTCCACAGAATAATTTTGAGATTTTAAGTAACCCTTATATTCATCACATCTATTTTTTCTATTTTTATCAACAAAATAGAAGCTCTGAACGCAAAGGTTCCGCTCCCTATGGGTTCTTTGCTTGTATCGTGGGATGTAGTATCAATGTTTCCGAACATTGATAACAATTTAGGTATTACCGCCGTAAGAAAGGCCCTCGATTCTAGGCCTAACAAATTTCCATCTACAGATTGTAGCTGAAG
Source organism: Cladopsammia gracilis (assembly GCA_022457155.1). Classification (NCBI taxonomy): domain Eukaryota; kingdom Metazoa; phylum Cnidaria; class Anthozoa; order Scleractinia; family Dendrophylliidae; genus Cladopsammia; species Cladopsammia gracilis. The sequence goes on along the minus strand of JAJGOT010000239.1, from coordinate 1,051,824 downwards.
CTGTTGAAATCTGTCTTCGAATCAACAATTGCCAATTTTTCGGACAAAACTTCGTTCAAAAACATGGTACTGCCATGGTGCCTAAAAATGCCTGTAGCTATGCCGATTTAGCAATGGGCACCATTGATGAAAAAGCTAAATTTGGGGGTAGTCTGAAACCTTTACTTTTGTGGAAATGTAGGGATGATATTTTTGACATTTGGACCCAAGGTTTACCCAAATTGTTTGAATTTACTGATTACACAAATTCTATGTACCCCACTATTAAATTTGAACTAGTACATTCTCATAGTTTTTTGCACGTTTTGGATAACGGATGTATATGCCAAACCTACGGATAGTTACCTTTACTTGCCATTTTCTAGTTCACATCCGTCGCATTACAAAAGAGCAATTCCAATAGGGGTAGCTTTAAGAATTAAGCGCAATAATGTTCTACTCACGAATTTTTGCAAAGTAGATGTGATGAATATAAGGGTTACTTAAAATCTCAGAATTACCCTGTGGACCTAGTGAAGAAACAATTCAATAAGGCTCTTAGTATTCCAAGATCAGAACTTTTAAACAAAAAGATTAAATCTGACAAGAAAGTCTTTCCTCTGGTTCTTGATTACAATCCAATTTTGCCCGACATCCGAAACGTCATTAGGAAGCTCCTTCATTTATTACATTCCTCACCTCTTAAAATGAAAATTTTCCAGCTAAATCAATATTTCCAGCTTATCGCCGAACCAAAAATCTCAAAGAAATTTTAGCACCATCTAAATTTCGGTCTGCTACGGATGTAAATTTTAATGAAGAAGAGGGGGGTTGCTTTAAATGTGGCAAAAGATGCGACCTTTGTAAAAGATTTTTACTTCAAGATTCGAAATTCCAGAGTTCTGCCACAGGTCGTTATTATTCTATTCGCCAAAGTTTGTCATGTTCGTCTGAAGTTGTGATTTATTTGGCCACCTGTAATAAATGCAGTTTGCAGTATGTAGGTTCTATATCCACTGAATTTAAAGTCCGATTCAGAAACCACAAATCTAGCATGCTTAATGATAGGAGAACTTGTGAATTGCTGGTACATTTTAATAGTTCTGAACATGACATTTCACAGATTAGCTTTATTCTTATCGAACATTATTAGATCATTTCAAAATACACTTCACCTTTTCATCTTGACCAATTGTTGCTCACTAGGGAGGCTTACTGGACAACCCAATCGTTTACGCTCAATCCACATGGCCTTCATAAGAGACGTGAATTTAGATCAAAACACGGCATTAACTACAATAATAAACGCACGTATCTTGCAAAAATGGGATTGCCTTTTTTTCTTTTCCTTGTTTTATTCTTTGTATTGTTTGTAGTTGTTTTGTGTTCGAACGTTCTGTCGGGGGCACTTGGTAAGACGTGCTGGTCCTGTCATTCCGACAGTGACCTATATGATTATTCGGGGGCCCTCGATAAGGAGTTTGTATTTATTGTTGGATTCCTTACATATTTCGTACGTTTATTTGTTAATTATTCCTCTCATGTTGTAATTGTATATTAGTCACTATTTCTCTGTTTTAATCATTAATTAAGCTTTTAATTACATCATGTTTGTTATTTTAGCGTGGAATTTTCCTTGTAATTTAGTTATTTTGTTATGTTACGTAACCTCGTTTACCTTTGTTATTGTAGCTTAACGTATATAAGTCACAACTTGTATAACTTAATTATTGTACATAGTTTTCAGTTTTTAATTCTTAGTAATTTCTGAAGAAGGCCGAAGGCCGAAACGTTATAAAACCAGTCAGGACCAATAAGAAGTCCACCCCATCGTTTTCTATTTTACTTATCTACAAATTCACGTGGTGGCGTCGTATCCTTGGATCCTTCTGTTGAAGAGTTCACCGTTTGTGTAAACCTTTTTATTCAGCCTTATTCAGCCTATAATATATATATATATATATATATATATATATATATATATATATATATATATATATATATGTATGTATATATATATATATTCATATATATATATATATATATATATATATATATATATATATATATGTATATGAAGACAGTCTGATCAACTGATTCGACTTGGCATTTTATTACTAACTAGTTTCGTACCGCACAACTTGTACGGCACTCATCAGATAAAATTCGGCAATTTTATCTGATGAGTGCCGTACAAGTTGTGCGGTACGAAACTAGTTAGTAATAAAATGCCAAGTCGAATCAGTTGATCAGACTGTCTTCTAATATTTATGCTCTGGTTTTCCTATTGAGCACTCTGACAGCAGTTCTGCAAATCAACTAATATATATATAATATATGTATATATATATATATATATATATATATGAAACGGTTATGCTTTAGACGTTGGTTTATTGCAGACAGCTCTGTTTCGTAAAACTTTGAAAACGTGGTCAACGAAAATTACAACAATTTCACTGCCACTAGCCCAGACAAGGGTTTTTTTATGACCCCGATCAGCCCGAAAATCACAGAGAAGAGAGAAAAGAGGGAAAGGGAGCGAGAGCGAGAGCGAGAGCGAGAGCGAGAGCGATAGAAAAAAAGACTAGCAACAGTGTTTAGTTTTTTTTTTTTTATATTGGGAGGTTTAGTTTTTGAACGACAAAAAAAAAAAAAACAAGGCCAAGCACACTCACAAACGCTTACTTTGGGCGATACCGTTTGAAAAATCCAGGTATACATGTATGGATATGGTCTTTTCGCATTTGTAACAGCCTAAAATTTCTTTTAGGTTCTTAGGTGTGCGATAAGATGATATAATAGAACCAGGTGGGAAGAGCTCTTTAACCTCTTTCAGGCATTGGCCTGTATGATTGTTCAGAGCCCTGAATGGGAAACTTATTAAGTTAGGGCTATTGCATAACTTTTTCTATTTATTTTTTATTGTTTTTCTTAGTATATATATAATTATAATAAACTGGTTCAAGACTTCAGAGGTTGTTCATCGTTTTATTACTACAGCTCTGTTTCGTATGGTCAAATGATGACCACACTCATCAGGTAATATCAACGACTGACCGTTAAATTACAATAACTGGCTATAAAAGCGGGAATACGGTTTCTATGAGATATAAAAACATGCGTTATTTTATATAAATCATGTGAGTGCTATTTATAATTCGGGAGATTGTGTTACTTTAAGGAAAGTAATAAGGTATATCCCACCATGGAACTCCAGCGTGAAGACCAATCTGGGAAGAAGGTTCCTAAACATCGTTGACAGATGCTTCCCGAAAAATCACCCATTACACAAGATCTTCAACCGCCACACACTAAAGCTAAGCTACTCTTGCATGCCAAACATGAAAACAAACATCTCGTCACACAACAACAAGCTGCTATTAGATTGCAATCAGTCACAAACACTCGACAAAGAGTGTAACTGTAGAAATAAAGATGAATGTCCCCTCGAAGGAAAATGCCTCACAACAAACGTAGTCTACCAAGCAACAGTCACAACTGAAACATCAACAGATTCATACGTAGGACTCGCGACAAACTTCAAAGAACGTTACAGAAACCACACATCTTCCTTCCGACATCAAAACAAGAGCCACGAAACTGAATTATCAAAACACATATGGACACTCAAAGACAACAACAGGCCTTTCAGCCTAAAGTGGAAAATGATCAAACAATGCAAACCTTACAACAACATTACTAAGAAATGTAATTTATGCCTTTTTGAAAAATTCATAATCATCTGTAAAAAGGATCTCTGCAGTCTAAACAAACGAAATGAGTTAGCAAGTTCATGCCCCCACAGAAACAGATACCTCCTCAAGAACTTTATAATAAAGTAACACAATCTCCCGAATTATAAATAGCACTCACATGATTTATATAAAATAACGCATGTTTTTATATCTCATAGCAACCGTATTCCCGCTTTTATAGCCAGTTATTGTAATTTAACGGTCAGTCGTTGATATTACCTGACGAGTGTGGTCATCATTTGACCATACGAAACAGAGCTGTAGTAATAAAACGATGAACTACCTCTGAAGTCTTGAAACAAGTTTATTATAATTGTCAATGCTCCTCTCAGAGTTGAGCGCTCTCTGAAATACATTCAAATCAAGTTCAAGAATTTATATATATACATATATATATAGGTATATATGTAGGCATATATATTTATATTTATATTAATAGTGACAGTAGGCAAGTTACCTGCAGGCTTAAGAATTCCATACACTTCTATTCTGAGAGCTTTGCCATTATTATAATCAGTTGGCTGGAACCGGATGAACCTCGCTCTATTGATTCCTACTAGCATGTGTTTTACTATGTCATTTCTTCCAGCATTTGCGTTAAAGATCTGCAGTCAAAGTGAAATGTTTGCTCAATTTAATTGATCAGATTTAGACGGATTAAAACAACTAAGATTAAAAACTGCATCCATTGAATTAACAGAAGCTCCAGTTCAATACGATCAGTACAGACTTACAACATTTTTCAAGCTAACTATATATACTCTTATTAAAATTTGCATTTGTTTTTATATGCTCTCCCTGCGTTCGTTGAAAACAATACTTGTTACCAGCTTTTCTCTGTTTATAGAGACAGCGTTATTATTTGTTAAACAACCGCGTAGCGAGTTCGTATTTTCCTTCAATGTAAAAAATACATAAAAATCGTTATCCTGTCTACAGTATCACAACCATACATTTATCTTACTTATGTGTTGTATCCTATCCAAAGTTTGCATGTGTTAGAATTAGTAGGTATAAACGGATCGTTCGGGGACACATTCATTTTAAGGTGTTTCAGACCCCCATAAATGGCTAAATGAGGAGTTAAATTTGTTCCGATTTAGGTGGCCCCGGACCTCCTTTCAGTCGGTCCTGGGACAAAAATCGGAACAAATTTAACTCCTTATTTAGCCCTTTATGGGGGTCTGAAACACCTTAAAATGAATGTTTCCCCTAACTAGCCGTTTATACCTACTGAGACCCGTCCTTCTTCACAGCAGCGCAAAAGGTAACAACAAACAAGCCCCCAAACCAAAACGCCAAGAAGGCCTTCATCCACCCTAACGAAGCTCTATGGAGCACATGAGGGTCTGGTGTTGCCAATTGAACAAAAGGGTACCCTTTGTATATATCGCGATGGCAAACAGAGCTATGACTGCTGTTGAGTTTTTGGCAATGAGAAGAATCCATTTGAAAGAAGGCGATGCTATCTTTGCGAAAAACAAAGGAACATTCGATTACAATCCTTGCAGATATTGTGGTTTAAACTTCACACGGGGCCATTCACCCGTGGAGCATCAAAAATATGCTTGTAAGAAGCTGACAACAGAACCACGACCGAAAATCATTTGCCTCGGTTGCAATCGAGGAGTGTCAAAGTCAACACTTTACAAACATATGAAAAATGGCTGCCCGATTTTCAAAAGAGACTTTCGAGTTCTTCCAGAGCATGATGCAGGATTGGCGATACCCCCGATGGATGTTCGAGAAGTGTTTGCCAATTCAAATATCTGCTGGCATGAGCTGGATGCCTGGCTTGACGAGCAAGAACATCTTGAAGCTCCTCCGAAAAACAAAAGCTTAGAGGCTCTTGATCCTTTACCAAGGATCCGTGATTTAAGCTTTATTCGGATTATATCGATGGTAAGACATCACTCGCAACATTTCAAACGGAGTTAAATGGTTATTACCAATTGAAGAAATGTATACCCTTCGTATATCAATGATGGCGACAACACAAATGTTCTTGAACTTTCTCAAATCGAGGAACATTGGTTTGAAACAAAAGAGCGCTGACTGGGTGAGAGCTAGACAAAATACCATCGGTGCGTCAGAGATCGCCGCCTTGACAGGAGTTTAACCGTTTGAAACACTAAAGAGCTTGCTCTTAAAGAAAATACAGCCAGCAGACATGCATAACAATACAGCCTGCACCTGGGACAATCAGTTCGAGCCGCTTGCACGCAAGTATTTTGAACAAAAGCACACTGTTACAGTTTTTGGACACAGCATCTCTCTTAATCTATCAAGAGATCACCCGATTTATAGAAAGGTAACTTGCAGTCCAGACGGATACTTTGTAGACAAAGACAACAACTTAGTTCTGCTAGAGTTCAAGTGTCCGTTTAAGCCGTTTAGCTGTGTTTAGAGTTCCTAGTTATTATGCAACCCAAATACAAACGGGCCTTGCTTTTAGTGGGGACAAGGTCAACAAAGGTCTTTTTGTTGATGCTTACTTCAGAATGTGCTCTTTACAACAGCTAGAGCCGAGTCTAGCACACAATCAGCTTCTAAACGGTGGAAACAAATACAATACAAAAAGTAACACAACGCTCGCATGGGGCATCTGTTATTTGTTTTCAAAACAAAAACTAACACGCAATCAAAACAAACTGATAGACATCGGAGCACTTGACAAAACACGGCCGTTTGAGCAAATAATGTGGTGCTCATATGGTGAAGTGAGAATGTCGTCCAGCAAACAGTACGAAGACGAGGAGATTCAGCGGTACAACAGAATGCAAAAGGCTCTCCTTGCTCCAGAAGAGGGTCCGAGGCCGGTTGCAGTCTTAGCATGGAAGCTCTTGGATGTTACAGAACTCCAGATTGTTAAGAAAGAGGGCTTCTTAGACAGCATTCAAATGCAGGTCGAGCGCTTTCACGAGAACTTGGCAAGCCTTCGAAAAAAAATAGTCGATCACTCTGAAGGCCATCGATCGATAGCCAAGTTCAGCATCGCAAGAGCAAGGAGCGACAAAATAAAGACCAGCGACGATGATCAAGTGATCGCTTTTATTAAGAAAACATTTGAGCAATGTCCGCAGTCTGAATTGCTGCCTGCCAATACTGTTCGTATTTTAGACACATAGATTGTCTCGGAAGTCCTATGTAAGATAAAAGTTTCTGTTTTCTTGGTCCGTCTGGTAAAATTAGGGCCAAGATTATATGAATTACGAAATTATAAGAAGTGTTGTTCGGTAGATAATATTTCACGCTTGTGTAAACATGGTTAGTTTGTTTAATTTCGTCATCAGTTAATCTTGGAGGGGATGACTTAACAAAGAGGTTGTGTATTTATTTAAATCACTACGTTTTATCTTTTTTAGAATATTTAACAACTCGTATATCGTTGGATGAACATTTTCTTTCCGTATTTGTAATAAAACCTTTTCAGTGCCGCTTATATTTTTATTTCCGAATAACTGATCAAGCCGATATTTAAAGTTATAATTTGTTATGCCCCGACCTTTCACTTTCATATTTCCTCCTTTGTAAAGGTCTACACGAGAAAAGGCAATGCAGTCTATTAGTTCAATGCGGCCATATTTACTGCAGACAAAATCTGTGGATTCAAACATGAGTGTAAAAGATCCACCACAGCTTTGGCACGATTTTATATTTGTTTGTTTCGTTTTGAGCGGAAACAACCCCGTTTTCTCGGTACCGCCGGATTAGTTCTTGTTTAGCAGTCAAATAAAGAGATTCAAAGATGATTTGGAGATTCTCTTGTAGTTGTGAGCGGTGAAACTCGGTTGTATAGTCATTGCCATAGAAGCCTCGCAGCCTGATTTGTTTGTGTTTTAGATCCAAGAGATCTAGTTGAGTCTTGTATTCATTCTTTTCATCCATATGTCTAACGATAGAGAGTTGTGTGTTGAAGCGTAGATAACGTTCCGTCATGTTTATAATTAGCAAATTAAAAATATTCAATTGGGGATTCCCCTTTACGTCAACACACTTAAATACTTGTTTTTTACTTCATTTCTCACCACTTGGCAGGGTTAGCTCACGCGTTAAGCGTTTGCCTGCCAAGTGGGAGGTTGGTGGTTTAAACCCCAGCCGAACCGTGCCGCGAAAATGGTTTATTATGTTGGAAAAACGCGGGGCCTTCATAATAAACCGAATTCAACGCACCCTGTTATCATAGCCTAAAACCCCGCGGGGCTATGATAACTTGTATAAAGAGAGAGTGTTGTAGATCCCCTTAAGATGGTGTCGGGTCGTTGGGTAGAGCTTGGTTGCACTTTGTGCTTCGGAAGTGCCGGTTCGACCTCAAACTGGAGGGGGAATAGACAAGCCTAAGAGGCAAAATATAATATAGAGCGTAGAGCCATAAACATATGGTGTGGGCAAATAGCCTCAAAGAGGCAAAAAGAGCTCAAAAAACCTCTCAAGGGAACGGGGTTGGGGGAGAAGTGGTGGAAAGAAAGTGTTCCCTTGAGAGGTTCTGTTGGCCAACAGTTTTGCCTTTTTATTTAACTTCGATAGTGCAGGGCGCTTCGGAATTTATAGGGCGCTGCAAAGATTACAAAGTTCGGTGCAGCCGCCTTCTTGTTCTTCACATCTTGTTTTGCAGTCCTGACAAAACAGTCTGTTTCGTAGTGCCATGTATTCTTGATAAAGACAGCTGTATTTGATTTTTAACTCTTTATGTTTCTGATATAGCTCATCGCAACCTTTATTTGCCTCCTCGAGAAGGATAATTATTTCTCTTAGAGTAGTCATTGGTATATATATATATATATATATATATATATATATATAGGGTTTCGTGATTTTCCCTTCAAGATTTGTAGATTAAAACAAGAGTTTACTCTTTCAAATCTGACTTGGACACTGCGGTAAGACGATTGATTTTTTTTTTTAAACTCTTCCTCGACTTCTTTGCGAAGCTTGCCTCTGAGTTTTTCAAGATCTGCGTTTGAGTTTGCTTGTTTCCTTTGTTGGTCTTTGTTTCATCAGAGCGGATCGCATTTTTCAGTTCTTGATATCTTTCAACCTCATGCAGAATTATTGTAACTCTGAATCGCTGACCCTCTTGTCAGTTAGAGCTTTTGAAACCAGCTCACAGACAGAGTTTCGTTTTGAAAGGGCGAGTGTGTAGATTTTTTCGTGTTTCGTGATCTTTTTCTCGTGCCGCTTGCTAAACACAGTGAGGCTGGCCGATGAAAAACCTGTAACAACAGCAACACTGGCAAGAGCAGGGCTGGTGATGAGCCCAACTCCAGTCAGAGCTGTGGCAATGGTGGCTGAAGACAAGCCTGTAGAAATTAAACCAAGACATACGGATGTTCCGTGAACAATGGTGTGCGTTCGCTTGTATTTCTTCGCAACTTGCCTATAGTGGTCAGCCTGTGACTCAAGTTCTTTCTGAAGATCTGAGATTTTCTTGAGTCTGAAGTCTTCACCATTTTGCAAGACTGGATAAAGCGATTGAGTTTCGCTGTATTAAGGAGCCGATGGCAACACGTTAGCCGAGCTCATGGTTGGGTATACATTAGATTTTAATTTATTTCTACTAAATAATCTACAGGAAGACCCTGAAAATCAAAGAGGTCCCCATGTTCATCTCTGACTGAGAGTGTTATGCTATTTACAAATGTATCAGTCGATGTGTGACGCCATACATGTTGTGTTGTAATTGTAATCAATCCTTTGAAAGGCTCCCCCATAAATGGTAAATCGTGCTAAAACAGTCGAAGGTTTACCATTGAGTAAGTTTCGTTCTTTATCGAGTAGATCACAGTGAATGTAATAGTTGCTTGAGGATGTTAATCGTTTCACGTATGTCTTAGGCAGTAATTTAGGGCTTACGCCAAGCAATTCAGTCAAATCACGGTCAAGTTCTTCTTCATTATCATTAGATTTGTAAATAACAAATACCCCATTGGTTGCATATATGTCGGTTGTTAATTTTGTTTTTTGATCTGCGGATATGTTTCTTAATGTTTCTGCTATTGCCCCAGCAGTGAGGGATTGTCTTGACAGTTCCTTCTTTATTAGGGCCAGCAGTAAAGAATGTGACCTCTCCTCTTCTTTTCAAATTATAACATGAATTGTGAAGAGTGCAAGATATTAGCCGGATGTAGCTCGGTTTATGAAGCGGGTGATCTACGTAAACCGTGTTAGGGTTCGAATGTGCGCAGACCGTTAACATAACCATTGTACTGGTGTGTATATATTATTTTTTTTAATTTATTTCTATTTCAAATTCTAAGGGCATGTTGTTGAAGTCGAAGAGGTTATTGTTTTCATCCCTCACAGACAGAGTTATGCTGTTTACATAATCGCCAGACGAGACGTCACGCAAGATGTTTTGCTGCGTTGATTGATAGAAAACTTTCTCATATGGCTTTCCGTGAAGATCAAATTTAGCCAAAACTGTAGAAGGCTTCCAATTGAGTAGGTTTTGTTCTTTATCAACAAGATCACAGTGGATAAAGTAAGTGCTTTGAGACGTTAACCCTTTGACGAACGTTACTTGAAGCAATACAGGTCTTATGCCAAGTAATTTTTACAGATTGTTACTAAACTTTACTTTACTTTCGTTGTGAATGATCATAGAGCCGAATGGTGTATTTGTAAAAGCTGATAATTGTAAATGTCTTACACGCTTGTTTATGTCTTCAAATTCTTTCGCTAGACTATCAATAGTGTAATGTCCTTGAAGTAAGGTCACGGTGGGCATTGATTCATTGGAGTCAGTTTTTGAAATAATTGCCTTTTCTTTCAAATTATGCCACGAATTGTAAAGTGAACAAGAAATTAGCCGGATGTAACTCGGTTTCGTTAGCGGGTTATTAAAGTAGATGGTGTGAGGGTTCGAAGGTGCGACGATTGTTAACATAACCATTGTGTATATAAAATATTATATATACAATCATGTTTGAAAGACGTCACGGTGGCTTTAATCCTAACCCGCCCCCGTTTTATTCTCCTCCAAATATCTACCAGCACCCTATAAAAACACAGCCCACAGTAGATCCACAACTGGCTTGAATGAGAACGCCAGAAGCCGCAAAGCTCTCTACAGCGGCCAAGGCTAAAGCGATCTCAGACTTCAAAAGGCGTTTTCCCGCATGCTGATATGTCAAGATTCAAAACAGAAGTTTCTTTCGACGAAAATCACAAAGCCACAGCAGTAGTGCTTTTCCCAGAGGGGCAAGGCTCATGGGCTATGCCCTCAGACATACCACGCAAGGATTGGACTCAAGCCCTGAAAGACGCTTTAGGTGTGCAACAAGACGGTGGTTTTCCAATTCCTTTATCAATTAACAATAGCCCTACAAGGTCAATTCCAGCGGTCGCATTCTCTGAAAATGTGGCAAGCATCGGCGATATCTTGAACAAAGAGCAAAATATCTATGTAACGCCAACCGAATCTCTTACAACAAAATTCAGGCAGATATTCACTAATGCTCAAATCAAACACACAACTGGAAAAGAGTAAAAAAGGTGGCTTTCTAAACCAAATATGAGTTACTGGCCACAGCAGCTGAACTTCGCCTTATGGTGCGCAACAACAGGCTCTGGCGTCTCCCGCGAGATATTATTACCTTCCAGCTATCTAGATCTTTCCCCAAAGCTCCGATCTTTTTATCTCTTCCATGTCTACTTCACAACAAGGCGCATATTGTTTGAAATGGGGGGAATTCAGAGTATAAGTGCTTTGCCAGGCGATCCCACCTTTAGCCAAACAAATAATCACTACGACATTGCATCATACAACAGGATATGCACTGAGTTCGGTGTTGATCCAAGCAGTGATTTCCGTTTCACACTTGGCGCGAATCATGGACTCGTCATTGTGTTTATCTATATTTCCCGCGGTGGCATGATATCCACCGGAATGAGCTACCCAGGAGCCCATGCAAAATTCAGTGACGAAGGTGGAAGTGCCAGTGAGGGAACCCTTGTGTTGTTCATTCGCAACAATGGTGCAGACAGACAGTTTGAGCATTTTGTTCCAAACTCCTCACAAGGGCTAACACAAGTTGGTTTGTCTCGTATGAACCGGTCGATCGAGGCCTTTGTGTACTGCGTTTTAGGCTCACAGGTGAACGTTCGCAGCAGCATTATTGGCAGCGGTGGGAGAGCTAAGGAAACACAGGATGAATTCCTTATCCTAATGGAAGACGCTATCAGAACACCTGACATTTCAAAGTATTCAGCGCTATCAGCTAGCCATCGACGAGGCAAAGGTGCGCTTGGACTTTGCAGAAGCTCCAGGGACATGGCTTATGCCATCAAGCATGGTTATAAACACTAAAAGTACAGTGGGGTATAACAACAAGTTAAAGCAGGCAACGCAAGGAATGAAGCTTGGTATTAACAACGATGTCAATCTGGGCACATAAAAAGCATCCTTGCACCCAATGGATGGGGGGCCAACAAAAATTAATCCACCAAACAGCCACCCATCAAACCCGATTCACAAACAGGTGACACAAGCACAGGGCATCGGGGAAAGGACAACCGCCAGCGCACCAGCCCAAACCACAACGCCAAGCGCGCCTGCCCTAACACCATCGACTCCTGCACAGCCCCAAGAGACCAAGATCGAGCCGCATCACGTAAACAAGGCGCTCATTGCTGTGGGCGCGCTTGCTTTAGCAGGCTTTGTTGTCTGGGCGCGATAACGCTTCTTAATGGTCTTTTCAACCAAGAAGGCCACCACAGCAAGGATTAGCAGCCAAGCCTGCTCACCAAGAAAGGAGATAACCTGCCCGGCCGCTTTGAAGATAAAACTCACGATCGAACCGATCAAGCCTGGCAAGATGGAGGCAACCTTCTTTCCTATTTCTTTGAGCCCATTGTCAATAGCATTGGTGCCGGCCTTTAAGCCATTCATTGCAGCAAGCGTCACAGCGCCTATGACTAGACCTGCAGCCAGAACAACCGCCTGCAGGGTCCAGCCATATTTCTTGAAGATATTTATGATCCTTTCTCTCAAAGGAAGAGCTTCTTCTCTTTCCTGAGCCTGTGTTCTTAGCCTTGCCAGTTCTTCTTCTCGCTCAGCAACTCTGGCTTCCGCGGCTTCTCTGTCAGAGGGAGAAGTGTTCTCATCCTCTATCACTGCCTTGTCTTCCTCGATTTGGCGTTCAAGCTCGGCCACTTGTTCTTTTAGATCATCAAGCGGTTTCGTGTTGTTGAGTCTTGTTTCGATAGTGTTTTTTTTTCATCAGCGAGTTTTCTCTGTAAGCGTTCTTCCATTGTAGCTTTTTCTAGATCTATTGTAGTTTTTGCATACTCTTTGCTTTTTTTCTTTTCCTTTTCTATGACTCTTTCAATTTTTTGCTTTTTCTCGTTTTAGTCTGTCTATTTCGTTTTGTCTTTCTATTACTGTACCTCCTTCATTTTCCATGTTTGCAATGCGATGGTTAATTTGTTCAAGTTGGTCTTCTTTTGCTTGTTTTTCTTGAGCTGCTTGTTGTTGTTTTGCAGCTGTTTCGTTTAATGTTTTTTTTTCTAGGCGTTGAGCTTCTTTCAGTTTTGCTGCTGCTGAAGTGCTTCCGTTGTATAACCTTGCAAACATCTCACGCAGAAGTGCGCATGATAGGTTCTAGCGTGTTGTGAAAGAAGAAGTCTGCTTAGACTATTTACAAGGCAGTAAGGGTTGGTGGTTTCGAAGGTGCGAATCAATGAGCATGATTTTGATTCGTGGAATCTCCTCGCCTTCCATCACACTGACGTGATAGGTAACAACTTTGTTGTTCTGCCAGCCTAAAACATTGATTGCAATGTTATTGAGCTTCTCAACCTTCGGTATTTCATGCAGTGGAGTTGGGAAGGAAATGCCTGTAAAGTCAAACCCATCGTCTGTTGGGTAATTACCTGTCCTTTCCGGGTGCACAGCAACTGGGTAGGGCGCAGCCCTCATTGCCCACTTCAGACAAGCATGATCTCCGTTTTTAATGTTTATTAAAGCTTGTTTTGCTTTTAGAGCTTGCGGAAGAGGGAAATAAGATCCGCCTCTTATTGTCTCATATCGGGCAAAGTCAAGAAACACTGTGGCTATCCCTGCAACTGTCCAGCCCGACCCGTTTACAACGATTTCAGAGACTTCTTCTCTTTTATTGTTTATGTTGATGTTTAGCCAGTCTTTAACATCGTCCTCATCAAAGATGTTGATGATTGTCGGCACCTCCTGTCTTAAGAAGAACTCAGCACGCTCAGTGCCTCTGTTCCCTTCTTTAACAAGTTTAATCAAGATGCTGTAATTAAACTTCAAAGGGCCGAGTTGGTTTGACTCTAATCTAATCCCTCTTAAGATTTCAGGCTCGATTATGTTATGAAATATAAGAAGATCCCACACATCAAAGTCTTCTGGAACATGCATTTTGTAGCTGTGAAGCCAGTTACGAAACCCGCGGTCCTGAAGTTCGAATGGAAGATGCTGGGGTCTTCGTGCATTCGCCATCGCGACATATACAAAGGGTGCCCTTTTGTTCAATTGGCAACACTCATGTGCTCCATAATTAGCGTTTTGGTTTGTTGTTACTTTTGCGCTGATGCAAAGAAGGACGGGCCTCGAGTAGATGTAAACGGATCGTTAAGGGAAACATTCATTTTAAGGTGTTTCAGACCCCCATAAAGGGCTAAATAAGGAGTTAAATTTGTTCCGATTTTTGTCCCAGGACCGACTGAAAGGAGGTCCGGGGCCACCAAAATCGGAACAAATTTAACTCCTCATCTAGCCCTTTATGGGGGTCTGAAACACCTTAAAATGAATGTGTCCCCGAACGATCCGTTTACATTTACTGAATTGCCTAAAATGACGTGGCCTACCCTCTTTATGTATTCGTTGTCTTACACACTGAATGAGCTCCTCCTTTATTTTTGCGTCTTAATGCTAAAACAAACCTTTTCAGCATTCTTTTCCTGGTAGGTAACCCAGTCTGTGTTATTCAATGATAAAAGCAATTTGTACTTCTTTGTCCAACGATCAGCATCTGAAAGTCCTTGGGTACCTATAGCGCAGATGAAGAACTCGTGTTGCAGGTTGATTTGTAGGTAGTCATTAGCATCATCATTAGTGCTGGGTGACCACCCACCATTTCCATTTAGCCGACCTTTAGAAGCTTCATTACCAGAACCCGATGTCGAGGCTGAAAAGCTGCTGTCTGGAAATACGTAACTGCTGTGCAAACCCAGTGACTGGATTGGACAGGCTATAATAGAAAACAAGTCTAATAAATTTTACACCGCGAGCAGTCTCTTATTTTTCTTCTGGTTAGTCGAGCAAGCGAGTGCACGCGAGCGGCGAAGCCGCGAGTCGCGTGGATCTAGGCCGTCAGCCCGAGAAAAATGTACAATTTTACTTTTTTCTGGGGCTGACGACCTTCGCCGCTTGCCCAAGCTTGCTCACTCGACTTACCAGAAGAAAAATTAGAGACTGTTCGTAGTCTAGATAATTTTGTATTGCAAATATGTTTTTATTTCTTCCTTTTCCATTTGCTCTTCGCTTTGTCATGTTCGACGGACGATATCGGCTTCACAGGGAAAATAACCGCTTATGGCTCCAATGCTGTTAAACTCTTGTAAAAGAAACAATTTTAATGAGGACGTCGAGGATAGGATTGACCAAAAATATAGAACCGTGCGAGGAACATAATCTATTAAGTAATGATCCACATAAGAAGGATAGCGCTGAACGGCAATGTGCATGTACGATGGAATGTCAACTTTTTTTATTGTAACCATTAGTGATCTCATTAGCCAAGACACAAAAACCGCTAAAAAGTTAAGGTTCAAGGTGCATTTTGTCTAATTTTTTTAAGGTTTCAAGTACTTTGAGACCCAATCGCACAACATGTAATTTTTGAAAGATGTTGTATTTGGGGAGCTTCATCAAAGAAGAAAAAATTATTAGCTATTGTCTTCTGCTATTCTGATTGGTTAAGCACGAACATTTCCTAAAATTTATTTGACGCAAATGGCTTTTCTTATAATGAAATATAATTATTAACCATCAGCTCCTCCTCTATTCTTGAAATCAAGATATTCTATGTGGGAAAGAGCTAATGCCGCAGAACAATAAAGTTTGCTATCGTTCTTATGTGGAGCATAACTTAATCTTCTATTAAGCCCCCCCCCCCCCGGGGGGCTTATTGATTTCAAGTGGTTTTGAGAGAGGGGGAAGCTTATTAAAGAGGGGGGGGGGGGGGAGTTTATTAGAGAGGGAGGGGGGCTTATTAAAATTTAGCGAAACACAAGCAGTTCACCACTCATTGATTACCGTAATAATGATCATTTTTATATTTCCCCCTAATCTCGCGTGTACTGTGTATATGAATTCGTGCCGGGATTGGAACTGTACAAATGTACCGGGTACCGGTTATACAGTCATCCGTTATATTTTTGATTGTCTGGGTTGTGAAAGAAAAGGGGGGGGGGGGGGGGGGGGGGGCTCAATAGAGGATTTACGGTACGAATAAAATGAAGTGTATTTGGTCGGAAAAAAATTATAGTCCAACTGAGTCCAAAAAACTGGATAAATTGCAAATGTATAAAGTACAGAAGTACATTGTTATCTTTGGATTCCCTTCTCTATTTTTTCAAACAAGTTATGCAACAAATGAAATAGATTAAATCGTCCTTTTTCTGTTTACTAAGAACTTTGACTTCCCCTTCAGTAAATGATTATACATAACGTGATTAGTGTGCCCTGACGGGAAATATTACATACTCCCCTGTAATATTCCCCTAGTGAATATCAGCCCTTTCTCTCCCCTGGTGCAATCGATTCACCCCACGTTTTCAGCCAGTTGGTTATTGACAAAGCATATTCAATATAATCGCATGGAAGAACAAAAGGAAAATAGCACTGTTTATGTTTCGGTTTTCTCCCTTGGTGCCCCCTGGTCCCTTGACCTTTATAACAAAAGGGGAAATTGTCTTTTTTGAGAAGATGCAAATGTAATCGAAAGTATAGATGACAAAAAAAATGGTATAAATGGTATATAACTGGTATAATAAAACTACTTATTATATCTCTCAGTTAGTACGCGCGCTATGATTGGTCAATTTTTCGATCCGTATTTTACAG
>JAJGOT010000239.1:860000-1030000 GCA_022457155.1 Cladopsammia gracilis | reverse complement strand
TCCAGTTGGTAAAGTCTGCTTCTCAGTTAGGTCATTTAGTTTCCTTAGGAAATCGTTGTCGTCTTTGACGTAAGATGGTAACCTCTCTACAAGGGGCCGGAGTTGATAGTCTACCCACTCGGAGATATTAGTCGTCGCAGAGTTAATTGTATTACAGATTGGTCTAACGGGTGGTAGGCGTTGTGGTTTGAGAACAGAGCCAAAGATCTGCATCGAATCCTATTAGAGCGCGGATACAAGAGTAAATTAATTAAAGAGTCTATTAATCGAGCAAGGCAAAGATCACGACAAGAAGTGCTAAAAACTGATTATAACAGCACCGATAATGATAGAGTTCCATTTGTAGTAACATACAACCCTGCACTTCCTAACATTAAGAAAGTTATCAAAGACCACCATCAACTGCTCTGCACCTCACCAAGATGTAAAGATATCTTTTCTAAACCACCACTCGTCGCTTACAGAAAAGGTCGTAACTTGTCACAGCTACTCACCAGTAGGCGCCTACAACCGGACAATCCAAACACCCATACACCCACCTCTGTATATACACGTTACACACATGCACAAACAGCACAGACCTACGCCTAATACCAAGCCGGGATTTTGGCCGTGCATGTCTGATCCACGTTGTGCCTGTTGCCTATCATATGGCTCGTTCTCCAGTTCAGTAACAAGTACAACCACCCGTGAAACAGTTATCTTGAAACAACGCAGTAACTGCCAAACTGAGAATGTTATCTACCTGATCACTTGTGCCAAATGTAAAGATCAGTACATTGGAGAGACAAAAAACAGCATACACATGAGAGCAAACCAACACAGATCAGACATCACCATCGGGAATAAGAACATCCCTACAGTAAGACATTTCAAAAAATGTGGACGCCAGCACATGAAGTTATCAGTCATCGAAAAAGTACGAAACAAGAATCTAGACACAAGAAGAACGAGAGAAAGTTACTGGATTAACAGACTGAAACCAGTAATCAATAACTTGATCTAGTTTCTGGTTTCATTTCATTTCATTTTATTTCATTTACACCTTCATTTCATTGAATTTATTTGCTGTCTACACAAGCTTATTATTTTTGACTGAACTCACTCATTATCCTTTCCTTCTCTCGGAGCCATACTGCATTTAGGTGCCGCATTATGATACACTTATACTTTTTATATTAGGTATACATTTCATAGTTACTATGATTGGTAATCTATCTATATTTTACACTATTATATTTTTCTCCTACTACGCCACATTAAGACGCGCGCGTTTCAGTGCACGCTATTTAACCCACATTAGTGCGCGCACTTTCTAGCGCGCGCATAACTTTGTTAGTTTATCTACCAATCATAGACGCCATACAGGTCACGTTATAGTTTTGAATAGCCAACGGTTTACGCAAGCCTTAACACACTTGTAACTCTCCTGAAGAAGGCCGTGATGGCCGAAACGTAGGGTCAATAAAGCAAAATCAAGTCAAGACATGGAGTTGGATGCTTGATAATTACAACTCATTCTACATTAACCTTTTCAAGCTACAAGATCGCACTTTACTAGAGTGATCCTCTGTCTTCGACAAGGCATACAGCATTGTTTGAGAGACCTGTCACAACACTATATATATATATATATATATATATATATATATATATATATATATATATATATATATGCTTCGCTCACTGCTTGCAGTTTGAGCACTCTCGTGACTCCACAATGCAATCCAACAATGTGTAACCGTACATCCTGTGCCCAAGTTCAGGAGTTGCCATAAAGCCATTATGGTAACAACCGGGAGGGCACATTGTATACATAATTGTATATTACGCTCACTGTTCATACAGTTTGAGCACTCTCTGGATTGGGTGGAGAACCTCATAAGAGGTGTTCACTATTGGCATATTGCTTCGCTCACTGCTTGCAGTTTGAGCACTCTCGTGACTCCACAATGCAATCCAACAATGTGTAACCGTACATCCTGTGCCCAAGTTCAGGAGTTGCCATAAAGCCATTATGGTAACAACCGGGAGGGCACATTGTATACATAATTGTATATTACGCTCACTGTTCATACAGTTTGAGCACTCTCTGGATTGGGTGGAGAACCTCATAAGAGGTGTTCACTATTGGCATATTGCTTCGCTCACTGCTTGCAGTTTGAGCACTCTCGTGACTCCACAATGCAATCCAACAATGTGTAACCGTACATCCTGTGCCCAAGTTCAGGAGTTGCCATAAAGCCATTATGGTAACAACCGGGAGGGCACATTGTATACATAATTGTATATTACGCTCACTGTTCATACAGTTTGAGCACTCTCTGGATTGGGTGGAGAACCTCATAAGAGGTGTTCACTATTGGCATATTGCTTCGCTCACTGCTTGCAGTTTGAGCACTCTCGTGACTCCACAATGCAATCCAACAATGTGTAACCGTACATCCTGTGCCCAAGTTCAGGAGTTGCCATAAAGCCATTATGGTAACAACCGGGAGGGCACATTGTATACATAATTGTATATATATATATATATATATATATATATATATATATATATATATATATATATATATATATATTGAATCCCCTGATGAGTGGGCAACCACGAAACAGGCTTGTCGGGATGAAAGCGTAGTTTATTTGTTTCTTTCCTCCATAAACATATACTTCGCTCTACATTAATGTATTGAGCACTGTTTTACGAATATCCAGTTCTACACTTTATATATATATATATATATATTATTATTATTATTATTATTATTATTATTATTATTATTATAGTATTATTTCAGAGAGCGCTAGCGTTTATATATATATATATATATATATATATATATATATAATTTTATTTTTTTTGTTTCTTGTCGTTTTTATCTCGTTAATGCGCATGCGCATTAAGCGAGATTTCGGAGTTGAGTACGAAAAAGGGACAAAAGTTGTTAACAAAATTTTGTGGACTTTTGTCCGGGGGGGTTTCTTGTTACTTCTTTATAGAAGCTATATTAGGGCATTGAGGATATGGTTGGTTAAACCGGTTAGGATTTCAAGAAGGGCGTCACATACTGCCACTAAAATGTTTGGGGAGCACCCCCGGACCTATTGTTAATTTCCCTAGGGTATTGGGATGTCAGAACTTGTCATGAACTTGTCATATCTCGCCTTACGTTACCGCAAAGGTATTAGTCCTTCTTAAATTTCGATATCTCACGTTACATATCAGTTTCAATCATTTGTCGTAAAGCCATTATAGCTACTTTAAAAGGGTAAAAATAGGTCAAATGCGTTTTCTTGGGAAACGTAGTTTGAGAATTTCACGGTGTATTTTACTAATGGAGACGTTATAAGAAAGTTAAATGGGACAGGAAAGTTTGTGTTTTAATATGAGCGGTATGGCAGAGCAAAATAGCATGCACTTTGCGTTTTTTTCTATTCATTGCTATTACGGTTTGATTCTGGTCAGAACTTGTCATGAACTTGTCATATCTCACATTACGTTACCGCAAAGGTATTAGTCCTTCTTAAATTTCGATATCTCACGTTACCTATCAGTTTCAATCATTTGTCGTAAAGCCATAAGGGTAAAAATAGGTCAAATGCGTTTTCTTGGGAAACGTAGTTTGATAATTTCACGGTGTATTTTACTAATGGAGACGTTTTAAGAAAGTTAAATGGGACAGGAAAGTTTGTGTTTTAATATGAGCGGTATGGCAGAGCAAAATAGCATGAACTTTGCGTTTTTTCTATTCATTGCTATTACGGTTTGATTGTGCAATAGTATGGTAAACATGTCATAGTTTTGTTGATTTTTTGGCTTATAACGATGACGGTTGAATGGAATTGCGGCAAGCCTTCAATGGATTAATTTTTTACGTCTTTTGCGTACTGTTGCATAATGAAACCGTAATAGCAATGATTAATTGTTTTAAAATAGCACAAAAGCGAAAGTACACGGGTCAGCCAATACTATGCTACCGATGCCAAGTGCAGGTTCAATCAAATTAGTTGCAACCTGTAGGTAAACGAACTTAAAATATTCACCGTTATACGGACTTCTATTTTACACTTTGAAATTAAATAAAAACGACAAAAAAACTTCGTATTACAACAGAACCACATCCACATGTTGAAACATAAATGAACAATAAAGCACAATACAACACAACTCGTTTAAATTACCGACAAAACAGAACAAAAAACCTTTACATTACGATACAGGATAGCACGAAATTATCTCTACATTATTATAATTGTCTAATATTTTAAAACCAAATCTAAATTTATCTAAATTATAATAGTTCACCTCCCCGTTAATAGTAAAATATTGTCTCCCTACCTCCCTCCATTGGACATTACACCAACCCATTCGACGGCCTTCTGACAAACATTTGCGAACAGGCTTATCTATTAGTTTTCGTAGTTCCGTCCAGATCCCATCAAAGGTAATAGTAGGACTAAATGACGATTTGCAAAACTTAATACAGCTATTTTTATAGCTAGTAGTATGCACCCCTAAATGATGAGAAATATATAAATGTCTTTCCAAGTTCACTCGCGAATCAACAAGATAGTACATGCTTCTAGCCAAGCCCCTCACAAATGCACAGAACAGTACACATCTCTAATCAAACTTCGGACAAACATCCGTCAATCAAAAGTACAGACAATACAATGGAAAACAATTCTTCAATACTCTGATTTCAAATTTCCCAAAAAATAATCCCTCTTTTCACTTACAAATCTAAACTTAAACAAAACCTCATCATTAATTTTATTTTGGAGGTCATTAAACACCAGCCTGCACACTTAAATATTTCAGTTTATCGAAACTGTTATCAACTTATTTCAATTCTTTGACAAGTCATCAAAAATTAAAAGGAAAAAAAATTCAAGACATACCTTTTAAGTCTAATTAGCACGTCATTAACTCTACTCATCTCACATCACTAACCGCAAAACAGCCACTGTATTAAACTCCTCAAAACGTTAAAAAAGAAAAGTACAGTTTTTCTATAGTCAAAAACATCTTACACAATACAGAATCGTAAACGCGTTTTGACAACATAACTCTCTTCAGCAACAACTTTAGAGATCAAAAAATTCATTCACCATTCTACCATAAGAAAAATCCATTAACACCTCTCGAACAAAAATAGACCTGCCGAAAAACTGATAACATTTACTTATTTTAAATCACTAAACACGCACGGAAATTTAAAACAAAATTAAAATACATTTATAAGACGAAAATAAATTGAACAATTCCACAAAAACTCTACTTCACAGATTTCTCAAATACAAACGATGTCGTTACCCTAAGTACAAAATACGTCTTCAATACTTACGAACGACATCATACCGGAAATACACTTACCCACCCATCCACAACAACACGAAATAAAGCGGAAAGAATTTTAAACTAAGCAATTTAAACGATACTTCCGACAAGCTAAGAAATCTACTTAAATCGCAATTGATCTTCATTTAAACAAACATGCGCAATTTGTTATTATTCAAACTACCACACAATATCTTCCCAATTTTCAAACTCCTCAATATATCCAACACAACTACCCACTTTTTGTCACGTCAAACAATACTAAAAAACCAACATTTTTGTGCCACCCTTAAACACGCAAATTGTATGTCATTGTTGTCATACTTTGTTCTCATAAATTGTGTGTAATTAACTCTAGTATTCCAATGAACTAAAAAACAACGAGACATATGATATAAAATCGAGTACTTCTATATAGAGTCGTACAAAACCACGCAAAGCGACCACAACCGACATCAATTTGACGAACATTTTTGACAGAAAATCGTTGACATGTCATCAAAGTGTAAAACCCCAAACATGCATTACATCCTTTTAACTCTAATTAGCACGCCATAAACACTTCCCATCTCGGATTGCTAACCACAAAAGAGCCACTGTATAAAACTCGCCAAAAACTTATGAAATCAAAATACAATTTTTCTATACTCGACACATCTTACATCTTAGAAATCGAATTAACACCTCTTGAATAAAGACAGACCGCCTAAAAACTGATAAGATGTAACTATTTTAAATCAATAAACACACACGGAACGACCTGTAATCTCTTTAAATACCAATTCATCTTTATTTAAACACAAATACCCGATTTATTATTTACCAAATCACCATAGAATATCGTTACAATTTCCAAGTGCTAAATAAATCTTACAGAACTGCCGGTTTTTCTTTATGCAAACAATATCGTTACACCGCTCTTAATAACGTCACTTAAACAACACCGCCAGGGTCTGACTAGAAGCCTATCTGCACGCTATTTTCTTCTTTTTTTCTTTTAAATCAATAAGAGGGGGACATTGGAGATTTGCGGTGTTACGGTGTTGCTCATTTTTTTATGCGGTGTTGCGGTGAATAAAATCCCAGCTTGCGGTGTTGCGGTGATCTCAAACCCTACACTTTACAGTCTGCGGTGTTCGGTGCAACAAAATTATCTGCGGTGTCGCCGTTTCCTGTTTGACTCTAAATTTAGCCTCTATATGTTATTTACTCCGTACTTATTTTTGAAAAGCACGTACCATTATGTTAAATTTGTAACAAAAAACAGTACAATACTGTCTAGTTAATCTTAAATACTCTGCTGGTCGCCAATCCTAAGCCTTTTTCATGGTAACTTGACAAAAAGATATATTGCGGTGACGGTGTTTCGTCGACTTTTCTTGCGGTGATGCGGTGTTCCGTAATTTATTTTGGCGGTGTTGCGGCGATTCAGAGCCCCCCAATCTCCCCCTCCAATAACATGACCACAAAATTAAATCAAATAAATTGCCCCTTTTACACTCTATGTAGTTTACCACTGAAAGAAAACAAACTGCTCGTAGTCTAAACGAACAACTCTGTAACAGGCCATTCTGTTCTAAATATCAGATCTTTCTTACTTCACCCACTACACTCCCCCCACCCCCCCCCCCCCCTTCCTTACACAGTAGGCAGCAGCTACACTTGGACTACAATGGCTCCTGGAAGGCACGACGCACACGACACCTGTTTTCTAATCCTTAAGTATCCAACTAACCAATATTATATAGACTTTAAAGACAATTGAAGACTTACCATTGCGACAAAAATCATCTACCGATCTAACAACTAACAATTTTATTCACACCAAACGACGAACAGTGGAAAGCCAAATTCACCGCATATTATCAGCCATCATAACACTACAGCACCTGTGTTTTTAAACGCAAATCACTGTCAAATCTTATCATTAAAACCACTTTCCTCAGATCCCCTTCCGCTTTGCGGTGGCCACCCGCTTAGCGCTCGTCTGAAACGCATAAAAAAATAAAGCCTGTTCTGCAGGCTAGCCATTCGACTCTACAACAACCGCACAGTATATCCTACTGCAACTACCAATTTGCCTTACCTCAGTTACCAAGTAATTATACTTACATGGAAACAATGTGCCGCGATCACGAATTGTTTTCGGTGATCGCGGAATGTTGTACACTGTTCTATATGTGCTCTTCGCTACGAATTTCTACGTGCACCAACGACCTCAGAGCTAGAGGTCTACTTGCATATATATATATATATATATATCCTGCGCCCAAGTTCAGGAGTTGCCATAAAGCCATTATGGTAACAACCGGGAGGGCACATTGTATACATAATTGTATATATATATATATATATATATATATATATATATATATATATATATAATTTTTTTTTTCTTTTACAAATTAGTGTGCGAAGGGAGATATGGACAACTAATTGCCTCATAATCTTTGGATCACCAACCTATTCTAGTTCGGAAGGCGATTCACAGCGATTTCTGAAATAAATACATAGACAGTTAAAGTGAGAACAGAAATTTTCACAAAGTGTCGTGTGCATAGTGGAACGAGAATAGGTTGGTGATCCAAAGATTATGAGGCAATTAGTTGTCCATATCTCCCTTCCCACACTAATTTGTAAATTAATTTCCAAGGGGAGTGGACTGTGAATCGCTGAACGACTGGGTAAAGTGACGCGATCCTAATTGCAGAATCTGTGTAAAAATGTCTCCCAAGAGTTTTCCAATGTGTTGTTTGTGTTTGTGTAAGTGTGGTTGTCTCAGTGGCCTAGTGGTAAGGCATCTGTCCGGTCATCAGGAGACCCGTGTTCAACTCCCGGCTGAGGCACTTTTTCACTCATAATCTTTGTTGTGAAAATTTCTGTTCTCACTTTAACTGTCTATATATATATATATATATATATATATATATATATATATATATATATATATATATATATATATATATATATATATATATAAGTATAATAAAAAAAAACGATGGGGCGAACTTCTTACTGGTCCTGACTGGTTTTAAACGTTTCGGCCTTCGGCCTTCTTCAGAAATTACAAAGAATTAAAAACTAAAAACTAAAAACTATGTACAATGATTAAGTTATACAAGTTGTGACTTATATACATTAAGCTACAAAAACAAAGGAAAACGAGGTTACGTAACATAACAAAAGAACTAAATAACAAGGAAAAATTTAACGCTAAAAATAACATACATGATGTGATAAAAACCTTAATTAATGATTGAAACAAAGAAAACTCCCTATCGAGGGCCCCCGAATAATCATATAGGTCACTGTCGGAATGACAGGACCAGCACGTCTTACCAAGTGCCCCCGACAGAACGTTCAAACACAAAACAACTAAAAACAAAGAATAAAACGAGGAAAAGAAAAAGACAATCCTATTATTGCAAGATACGTGCGTTAATTATTGAAGTTAATGCGGTTTTTTGATCTAAATTCACGTCTCTTGTTAATTAAGGCCATGCGGATTGAGCGTAAACAATTGGGTTGTCCAATAAGCTCTCTAGTGAGCAACAATTGGTCAAGGTGAAATGTATTTTGAAATGATCTAATTTGTTCGATAAGAATAAAGCTAATTTGTGAAATATCATGTTCAGAACTATTAAAATGTACCGCCAATTCACATGTTCTCCTATTATTGAGCATGCTAGATTTGTGGTTTCTGAAACGGACTTTAAATTCGGTGGATGTAGAACCTACATACTGCAAATTGCATTTATTGCAGGTGGCCAATTATTTGCAGTATGTAGGTTCTACATCCACCGAATTTAAAGTCCGTTTCAGAAACCACAAATCTAGCATGCTCAATAATAGGAGAACATGTGAATTGGCGGTACATTTTAATAGTTCTGAACATGATATTTCACAAATTAGCTTTATTCTTATCGAACAAATTAGATCATTTCAAAATACATTTCACCTTGACCAATTGTTGCTCACTAGAGAGGCTTATTGGACAACCCAATTGTTTACGCTCAATCCGCATGGCCTTAACAAGAGACGTGAATTTAGATCAAAAAACCGCATTAACTACAATAATTAACGCACGTATCTTGCAATAATAGGATTGTCTTTTTCTTTTCCTCGTTTTATTCTTTGTTTTTAGTTGTTTTGTGTTTGAACGTTCTGTCGGGGGCACTTGGTAAGACGTGCTGGTCCTGTCATTCCGACAGTGACCTATATGATTATTCGGGGGCCCTCGATAGGGAGTTTTCTTTGTTTCAATCATTAATTAAGGTTTTTATCACATCATGTATGTTATTTTTAGCGTTAAATTTTTCCTTGTTATTTAGTTCTTTTGTTATGTTACGTAACCTCGTTTTCCTTTGTTTTTGTAGCTTAATGTATATAAGTCACAACTTGTATAACTTAATCATTGTACATAGTTTTTAGTTTTTAGTTTTTAATTCTTTGTAATTTCTGAAGAAGGCCGAAGGCCGAAACGTTAAAACCAGTCAGGACCAGTAAGAAGTTCGCCCCATCGTTTTTTTTTATTATACTTATCTACAAATTCACGTGGTGGCGTCGTATCCTTGGATCCTTCTGCTGAAGAGTTCACCGTTTGTGTAAACCTTTTTATTCAGCCTATATATATATATATATATATATATATATATATATATATATATATATATAGACAGTTAATATATATATATTATTATCTCGATAGATTGACGACAACGATTGGAAAAAGTGCCAAAAAGCCATTTTCAGCCAAAGTCGGCACTTTCTGGAACACTCCACAGCTTGAAATTATCTTAAAAGCAACAAACGACCCCCCCCCCCCCCAGCCCCTCCCTTCGTTACTTCCCATGATCCTCTACTATGACAGACTCAAACGTTTCGAAGCCAGTGTGCGCGCTAGAAATCAGTGGCTTACTTTGTCGGTTATTTTCAGTAGATTTCCTTTTGGCCGCCTTGAACAAAGTTTTCCTGAGGACATCATTAAGTCCCGTGAGGGAAAGAAAGCTGGCGATTGGCACAGTCTGTCCTCGTCCTGATATCTTACTGTATTTCGTCTCTTTTGAGGCTAAACGGGTTCCACTTTTGATCTCGGGCCGAGACGAAAAGGTTACGGATATTGGCGCTTTGTTCTTGGCGGTAACAAGTCTCTGGCCTCAAAAAGGAGCTTCTACGGGTCATATCTATTAGACAGCAGCCGAATTGTTGGTGAATTTTGACCCGGCGAAAGACTTAGTAAAAATTTGTTTTGAAGGCAAGAGAATGTGTTCCCCTGTCAAATGCGAGTCTACATCCGGGAACTCGAATAAAATTACTGCGAAGACAAATGTTTGTGGATGCTTACTTGCCAAGAGCGTGAGTTTTTTCGAGTTATTTGATGATATTTTGCTTGTGAGAATCATGGAAAAAGTATCGGTAGTTTCCCGGAAGCCTTTTTACTGCTGCAAAGGAATTTCATTGTGTGATTTCCGGCTTGGTCGAGTTGTTGTTGACAAATGCTGATCAGCTGTCAGTGACAGGTATGTCGATTCATCTGTTTAGTATATTCCGTGCAAGGCATAAAACAGCTTCTTCTGTGTTTAGTTAAAGCAATAGTGCCTTACATAGCCCATTCTGGGTTCTAGATTTATCTGCGGCGAACGTTTGCTATAAACCGTATCGCTTGACCTACTAAAAGGTTAATAAGACTTAATTATTTGTGCTTTGGTTGTTAATTTCGAATTCATTGCAAAGCTTTGTCACTTTTGCCGAGAGCAACTTGTCGTGAACTGTCAGCAATTAGGATGCCATTTTCAGCCTAACTAGATTCTTTTAAATGCTTTTCATTCGCCTTAAGTGTGAAATTGTTAAAACGTACTTGAAATTTCTAGAGCCTTGCTTTAACAAATTCAATCAGATAATATGCATGTGTGACACAAATTCAAATATTTGTGGCCCCTGTCTCAATATAATGCTAGCAAAATGCCTTGAACCAGCCTTATTGTCATTATTTTAGTTCTTTTTAAAACATGTTTGGCGTATACGAGACTGTTAACCTTCATGAGATTTTTGCTTTTTGTGGCCAGTACAATTTATTTTATATCTTTGTGAAAAGTTGTCTTGTTTGCATTGAATTTCTTACTTCTGAGGTGCACATAGAAATGTCACATTTTTTTACTCTAATTTAGTCGCTTTCAGATACATTCAGGGCACAGCTAAACTAAAGAAAATTTAACACAGTTAAAACAGCATCTTTCAACTAGTAGCTTATAAGAAATGACCGTATGCTAATAGATGGATAGTGTTTATGTCAAGTCGATTGAGGGCTTTCCCTTCTAATAATGAGCATGCCAATTCATCGTTCGCGGCGAATGATAAATCAAGGGAAAAGAGTAAAACGGTTAATGAATTGGCGACAATGATCAGGAAAAGTACCAAAAAGCAATCTCCGGCCAAAGTCAGCGCTTTCTGGAACACTCCACAGCATTTGTTTGAAATATCTAGCTGAATTTTTGAAAAGGTGGTCAACGAAAATTACAGCAATTTCAGTAAAACTAGCCCAAAAAAGGGTTTTTATGACCCCAATCAGCCCGAAAATCACAGAGAAGAGAGAGAAGATGGGAAAGGTTGCGTGGGGCGAGAGAAGAAAAGACTCTGTAATTTTCGGGCTGATTGGGGTCATAAAAACCCTTGTTTGGGCTATTTGTAGTGAAATTGCTGTAATTTTCGTGGACCCCCTTTTCAAAAATCCAGGTATATATATAGCAACAAAAGGGATTTCAAGCAATACAATTTTACATGAAATTGTTGAAAAATCGAAACGCGCTCTTACAATGACTTATGTAGCAAACAGTCCTATCACAAGTGGCCCTTACGAACCACATGAAACCGCGCATCCTGTCAGTTGTGAAATAGCCAGCAGTGACCTGTTTGAACCAAGATTATTAAATTATATAATGAGATACCATGAAATTTCACCTTCAAAACCATTGATTTCATTCATTAAACTTACAAAAACTGTTTATTAAAACTTTGATAGCAAATCTTAGAACAATATCTATAATTCTTCGATATCCCGCGCGACTATTTTTCACAATAAGCCGTGAAAGAACGGGAAGAAATCCGCCTGTCTTGCAACACACGTACGCCCAACAAAAATACTATCTTCGAATCTCCAAGACCATCCTTCAAACTGCTCCAGATTTGGTACATTTAGCCCTATGCAACGAAGATTTTAGTATAGACTGACTTTGAAAACCTTTCACACGCACAGTCCAATGGACTAACGTCAACTCCGTCACTCGCGCAATCCCATACTGTTGCGCACCGTTGATTTTAACCTCATTTTAGCGTCCTTTTTTGTCTCGCATTTCATGTGTTCTTTCAGCCATTAATACTAGTAATAATCAGAGATTAAGAGTGCGTTCGACATGTTCGTTAAAAGCTGAATTGAAAGAAGCAGTATAGATGTCGATTCACACCATGCTAAATGTTTTTCTTCACCGCCACTTGAGAATGCAAGGAACTCGCGAACATTTTGCTGTGACAAGGAAGAAACAGCGTGACATTTGCGTTACTTTTTGTTTACATTTACATACATCATTGAATATTTCCCAAAAGCAGCAAGTGTCGGCACATGTGAAGTTCGACGTTTGAACCGGGCCATACACGATCTATAATAAAACTAAACAAAATCATAAAGAAATCGAATGTTATTTAGTAACATAGAAATCATAAGATAACCAAACAAAGGAACACCGTGATGCAGCCCTCTATATTTTTAATACTTGAAAACAGCAATAACGGTCAACAACAGCGAGCAAAACCATGCGCGCATAAGTTACGAGGAAGAATTGTTGGATCTAAAATGGAAAAAAATCGCAGCCAACCGTTATTTCACTTGCCGTATTACAGAGACCCATGAACTGTGTAGAGATGGACGCGAATCGACAGCCTTCATAAACAGACCCTGAAATGTCCGTGGATGATTTTCCAGGCTCCATTTCACTTGCTATCTGATAAAAATCGGTCAATTCTCAACTCTTTCCAGCCATTGAAAAGCGTACAGTTGCTTTATGCGCTGCATATGTGAAAGCGTCCTTCTCCGATCGGCAGCAAGCGAGGCCAAAGTAGATACCAGTTCCCGCCCGTGAATTTACCCCTGAAAAACACAAAAGCATCTTCGGGGGGGGGGGGGGGGGGGGGCTAATGGGATGTCCAAGCATGACAAAAAATCTCTATTTTTTCCGCTAGGAAATTGCACAGGATACCCAACACACGATAGAGGACATTCAACACGAAATTAAGATCGCGTTCGCAGACGAACGCAATTACCATGTACCTTTTTATATACGAAAGCTTTCAATTTCTCTAACTTTTCTCTCTGAAATACCGAACATGACAGGATCTAAAATTATCTGTCGACAATGAACATAACAGCGTCAATGTCTTTCCTGCTATTAATAAACAGTCACAGTAGGCCCAGCTATTTTACTTTTGTCTTTACAACATTTTAATTTTCAGGATCCAACCTTTATAGCAGACAGTTGCGCCGAAAACGCAAACTACCTACGGCGGTCTGCCAGCATGTCCCTCCACGAAATTTTCAAACTGGAACACTCAAAAACGCCATTTCTGTTTTTAGAATTAAAAATACTTTACCTAGCACACTTTTCAAAAAGCTCATAATCGTGGCAGCAAATCGCCCTAGTCCCCTTCATCACAGGTAGCGGACAAGAACTGCATGACGGTCTTTTGCTACCCAGTCCCATAGCAGTGACAGCGACCCACACTTCAAAACCCAGTACCAGTTCCCATTTATTTTTTTTAGCAAGACAAGTGACTGCGTACAATATAGCAAGTGTAGAAAACTGACCCTTTCTCATTACACGATCTTCACTACCATTCCATCAACCACATATGCATGCTCTGTCAAAATTACTACCTATTCCATTCAAAACCAATTACTAGAACTGCGCCCATAGCAAACGTGACCGCCCATTAATTTGCCTTCCAAGGAAACAGATCCTACATCAGTATATGCCAAGTATTTTTAAGAAGCTCTACCCAATACAGTTCTCATAATTGATGCTGTTAAAATTCGGGCTGAAAGCCTTTCATCACTTGACATGCAGTCAGCGTGTTGTTCTTATAAGGGCACAACAACTATGAAAGGCCTTGTTGGTCTTTCCCCCATTGGAGCTTTGGTGTTCTTAAATGAGCTGTACACTGGAAGCATTAGTGACAAGGAGCTAACCAAACTGTCTCATGTCATTGACAGTTTAGACCCTGGTAATGTTATGGCAGACAAAGGCTTTGACATTCAAGATGACTTTGCTGCAAAAGGGGTGACAGTAAATATACCATCATTTCTTAAAGGAAAAACTCAGTTCAGTAAAGAAGAAATGGAGCACAACAAGAAAATTGGAAACCTTCGAATCCATGTGGAGAGATGCATTGACCGGATGAAAACTGGCATATATTTGACAGCAGGATTCCTATAACCATTGCTCCTGTTGCTAGTGATATGTTTATCATCATAGGAGCTCTTACAAACTTTCTTCCACCTGTCATTGATTGAGGTATAATTTTGAGTTTGAAACAAACGTGATCTAACGTTTGTTTCCAGATCAAAGGTTAAGTGAGTTATATTAGCATAACTGTAGTTCAAAAATGCTGGAAAATTCAACTTTATATAGTAAAGAATGTATTGCCTCATTTGTGAATAAAGAAAGGTCAGTGAGTTTAAA
This sequence comes from Cladopsammia gracilis, assembly GCA_022457155.1. Classification (NCBI taxonomy): domain Eukaryota; kingdom Metazoa; phylum Cnidaria; class Anthozoa; order Scleractinia; family Dendrophylliidae; genus Cladopsammia; species Cladopsammia gracilis. Next base: position 1,014,931 of record JAJGOT010000239.1, on the reverse strand, counting down.
GGGGGAATATTATACTGAAGTCACTTAAAATGATACCTCAATAAATGAGTAATTTCTATTTCATTTCTATGGTGTGTACTCTCACAGACCATAGCCAATAAGCGTGTAGGAAATCACTCATTTATTGTAGAATAAATAATACATTTAAAACTATGCGGGCTGTAGCCAGGCATGGTTGAAAATCTATATAAAAATGTTGACACTGGCTTTACAAAAATAAAAACGGACGTTTCTTCAGCTTGAAAATGTTAATAAAACGGCATCCAGGATGCTACATGAATAAAATTAAAATTAAAAATACAATGAACATGGCAATGAATGTTCTAATTTTTTTTGAGCGAGAACTACAACAATAGTGTGGCAAATATTTGAATGCTTCTTAAAATTCTTAAGGTTTTTGTATATGCACTTACAAAGATGGTCACTGAATAAGTGCTTTACAAAGTTTCAAATATATTATACCAACAACATGGATTATGCCAGTCAAAGACCTCTCATGCTAAATCTTGGGAGGCCATATTTAACACGTGGATAAGTAAGTTCTACTATAATGTGTTCATTGTAAAGTGCTTCCAGTTTGGGAAGCACAGAGCTCCAGAATTCAGGATTAAACTTAACCATAGAAATGAAAACACTATCGGTTTCTATAATTGATCAGTCGGACAATTCTCACACTCCCTTGGCCACAAGCTCTACCCACCGTTTCCCTGTGACAAACATTTGTTGTTGAACTTGATAGTGATATCTGTGCTTGCTATTGATGATTATATGTCCATCCGTGGGATCGGGAAGAAACATTCTTTTTTCTGACAAGTGCCCGCTCAAGTGACTTAAGGTGGCTCCATATAGTTTTTCTGGTGCGCGAGGCATGGGCACGAAAATGGCGCGAGCACGCGTTTGTTTAAAAGACGAAATAAAAAAAAAATAAATAAGTAAATAAATAAATAAATAAATAAATAAATAAATGGCTGCTTGGCTTTTATCGCGGTTCGCGTCTCATTTGCCATTGTATTCCCTATCCCTAGCGACCGCTTGTCGAAATACGCCGACAAGCTAAAGTGTACCAAGACATGTGAGATTACTATATTTTTCTAACTTCTGTGAAGTTCATTGTAAATATGCGTTGTGTGTTGACCCGAAATCAACTGGAGGAGAGCGTCGCCATTTCAAGAAGTCGTGGAATTGTCGAGGTTTGTTTATGGTTGGGGGTTTCGCGTTAAGTTCACGGGGTGACGAAACTCCCCATTCATCGGAAGAAGGGAGAGCGACTGAAAAAACAAACGGTGTTCAGAAACATAAACGGCCGATTTGTCCGTAAATAGATACCAACGGCACAACGAAACATTACCGACAGGACTCGTGGGATAAGGGAATGGAGGGCAAAGAGAAAACTGGAGTTCTGCGAAAATGCAGAGGAAAATACCCCACCAGCGAAGAGAAAAACCCGCGCAAGTCTGGTGGGGTGTTGTCTGAGTTTTCTTTACTTTCTGCACAAGACATTCATTCCATTTATTTTTCTCTGCTTTGCAAAATAATTGTCAAAACTGCATGTTGCTACGACCTCTGCTACATGTAGTCCAAAACCAACATAAACACTTCAGGTTTGAATTTTTATCAGACACAGATACAAAACGAGGAATGTATTCCACATGGCTATAGAATCATTGACTTAGATGTCTTGAGAAAAGGATTGCAAAGTTATCAGTACTGTAAATCAGGTGAGGAAAATATTTCTACAGGAGTACTGAAAATCAAAAACAGTGAATTTTGTTTTTGGCATTCTGTTATGTGACAAGTGCCCAGCATATAATGACAATGGTAAGCTTACAACTGTGTTTCCAACCAGCAATTTAATTGTTTTCGTTAACAATTATAGCGGAGCACTCGCCGAGCCGAAGGCTCGGCTGCGCAGCCCCATACTCATAGAACCGTCCCGTCATTTTTCATGGTCATGGCTAGCGGAATGTTTCGCGGGCGCGTCGGTCCGTGTGCACGTCTGTCCACCCGTTACGTCATCATCGATGATGACGTATATGAAGAGAGAGGAACTGGGAACGAGGCTTTCTTTTTCGCGCGCTTCCCCGCGGCTACAAACAGGGCAGTTCCTCCGCGCCAAAACCAACACAACCTGTACTCGTCAATGGAAAAATCACGGAGAAAGACAAACAAGATACGCCAATTCCTGAAGCAAAGAAAACGGACCCTAAAACTCGCGAACGTTCTGAATATGACGGCGAACAACCTTTGCCGAAGAGGAAAAACACTGGATATCGGACAAACAAACATAAACAGAAAAGCAAGTAACTGTCTAAATGTGATTTGCAAAAATTGCTTAGTTAAGCCTATGTAATTTTACCAAAAGAATTTTCTCCAAGTTTTTACATTCAGAGCTAAATTCACATCTTTGAATATCCGTGGTTTTGGCAATGAAGCCAAACAACGCTCTGTTTTTGATTTTGCGAAAAATTGCCGTTCTGATTTTATTTGTTTGCAAGAAACTTTAGCGACAAGTCAAAATGCGATAAATTCTCTGACAGCTAAATGGCGCGGTAAAAGTTTCTGGTCGCCCGCTCTTGGTAAACAAGGCGGCGTTGCCATTCTTGTAGCTGAAAATACTGATTTCAAATGTTTACAATGGAAAAAAAGATTCTTCTGGTGGAATTGTTAGTGTTTTAACTGAACTCGACGACACCAAAATTAATTTGGTTAATACTTATGCACCCACGAATCCAAGTGAACGTAAATGCTTTTATGATACAATTTATGAATATTTTTCAGAACTCTTTTAAAATTATTGCTGGCGATTTTAACTGCATTGAAAATGTTTCTGATAAGTTTGGGGGGAATGTTACAATTTCCACGGAGTTGAAAGTTCTGCACAAGTGTTCATCGTTTATTGATATCTGGCGCAAAAAAAAAAAAACACGGCCGACTGAAAAATACAAAGAACATGGTTTAACGCGGATAAAACTATCGGTACACGTTTGGATAATTTTTTTATTGCTCAGGACTTGTATGATTCCTTTCTAAAATGTGAAATTTTGCCTTGTGTTTTTTCCGATCATGATTCTGTTGATTTATCCGCAATTTGCATAATGCATTTTCCCGTGGACCAGGACTTTGGAGGCTAAATTTAGAATTTAATATTTACGATATGATCTCAGAAATTATTAAGAAACATGTATTGTACCGGAAAGCATTTAATTCCATTCAAGCTTGGTGGGATTTTCTTTAAGAATCTATAACATTAGTTGCTATAGATTTTGGTCGAAGTAAACAACGCATATTTAATCGCGATAAGGCCACGCAACTATAATTTCTTTGAACGAAGCAAAACGGACTCTTATTTAAGGAGATAACTTAGCAAAAACCACCATAGAAACTCTCGAAAGAGAAATTCGAGCCGTTAATTTATCCCAAATGAGAGGAAACCAAGTTCGTAGCAGAGTCAAATGGCTTGAAGAAGGTGAAAATCCTAGCAAATTCTTTTTTTACGCTCGAAGCAACACGGCTCAGAAAAATACTGTTCATTCTATTTATAACTCCGGCGGTGTTAAAGTCTTTTAACAAGACATGCTCATTTCGATTTTTACCGTAATTTGTACTCGCAAGAACCTGTTAATTTAACAGTCCAAACCGAATTTTTGAACAAACTTGAAAAGAGATTAGAGCGAAATTTTATCCTGCGAAGAATCAGTTTTATCTTTGGCTAAAATTACCCACGCAATGCGTGGACTTTCTTCAGGGAAACCCCCCGGTTCAGACGGATTACCTCAAGAATTTTACGCTACATTCTGGAATCTTTTTGACCTTATTAATAGTTTGGAAAACAATTCTTTCAGTGATTCAATGCAAGGAGGCGTGACTAGGTTACTTTATAAGAAAGATGATAGGAAAAACCTAAAAAAATTGGTGACCCCGCCATTTCGCTACTCGATGTTGATTACAAAATTTGTTCAAAAGCTCTTACAAAATGACTTTCAAAAGTGTTACCCTCGATTATTCAAGAAGATCAAAACTTGTTCCGTCCCAGGTAGGACGATTTTTGAGAATTTATTTATTTCTCTTGCGTGACACTCACTGTCAAGCAAATATAAAATTATAGCTAATCGTTTTTTGACCAAAGAAATTCCACTCAAGTCGGGGGTGAGGCAGGGAGATCCCCAGTCTCCACTTTTGTACATTTTATGCGCAGATGTTTTGGCTACCAGTGTAAGAAAGGATGATACTATTGAAGGTTTTCTCCTTCCAGAAGCCTGAGGAAAGCGTTTTAAAATTCGCCAATATGCGGATGACTCCACATGTTTTGTGAAGTACATTTTTTCCTATAGACAAATTGTTTACCTCACTTCACAAATACGAGACAGGTACAGGGACTAAATTAAATGCCATGAGGTTAGGAGCTTGGTGCTCATATCCGGACAATCCTTATGGCCTGACGTTGGTGTCAAGAATGCGAATCTTGGGTGTCTGGTCTAGCAATGGTAATGCAAATTTGAAACCGGATAACTGGTTACCACGCCTTTCCAAGCTAGATTAAAATTTGAACCTGTTGAAGGGTGTGGGGTGTTTTCACTCCCACCCTATCGGCACTACTCAATACTAGATTTTTAGTTAATGTTAATACTATTTTCTTTTACCTATGGACTTCTGCTTACGATGAGAATGACATGCGAGCGCGTTTTTTCATTAAGACCATACTTATCGTATATGGGTTTTTCGAAATAAGGCAACTTTTCACAATGGCACCGAGAACTCTCGGGCCACTGTAAGGGACATAAGGAATGACATCACAACACAGTCGCAAATTTATTTCTCCCGAATGACCGAACAGAAATTTTCTGCTTTGTGGTGTCATCCGAATATTTGTGAAGCTTGTGACTCATAATTGAGCTACTGGCAACTCATCATTTCCAAATCAGTTTTTCGGGTAATTTTCCAGACGCAACAGATGTACCGCGTATTTTATTCGGAAATTAGTCATACTAGTTATTCTAGACAGAGAAAATGTTGTTTTGTGAGCTATTGTGTAATTTGTGCAGTCTAAATGTATTGTGCAGACGGTCGCGTTATACGCTTACTGTTTTTGAGAATTGCTAAAATTGAAAAATAGTCTGGTCGTCAATCTTAATTCAAATTTTTCTTGTGCTTCCGACCTTTCACCTAAGTTAAGCTTATCGCTATCGTTTCTGTTCAGAGAGCTCCGCTGTAAGGCTAAGCCTATGTATATATATATTATATACCACTATGAATTTTCACTATATCCTTAACACTAGATGTACTAAATTGTTCATCTGAAAAAACTGAACAAAGATGTTACAAACATGTGGGGTTCCAAAATTCCAGTTTGCATTGACAATCCATCAGAAAAATCATTTTGGAACCTAGAAATACATTCCCCTGCCACTACTCATGCAGGCAATTTAGAGAATACACTGCCACACCAAAACAAAGTATTCCTGAGGTCAATTTGTCAATTTCATTTTCAGCAAATCTGACTGGAGAAAGGCAATGTGGACTGGCTTCGGTATTCTCTGTTAGATGTGAAATGTGTGGTAGGGAGAACGATGTGAGGACATTCAGTGAACACAGGAGTGGCAAAACGAGGTCCTCTCACTCAGGATACTAATTCAAGGGCTGTCCTTGGGTGTCTACACACAGGAATTGGAGAAACCCACCTGAATAATTTATTGTGCACATTTAATATTCCCTCTATGAATCCTGTAACATTCAAGAATAGAGAAAGGGAAATTGGGCATACAGTTGAATTAGTTGCAAAAAGTAGTTATCTGTTTATGCTGAGGATGAGGATTCTACAACAGCTGCCCATATAAAACAGAAAGTACCCTATGTTGTAGAAAAATGGACGGACATTGTACATGTAAAAAGAGCACTGACCACACGACTGTATAATCTATGTCAAAGAGGAAAATTTTCAAATCCATCTACTTTGTCACACAAAGTTATCAACTACTTAGTGAAATGTTTCACGTACTGTGTGTCCCAAAATAAGGGAAATCCAAAAGCCCTTCAAAAAGCCTTAAAAAGCATTTGGAAATCATCTGAGTTGTGATGAATCATGGCGTGGACCCAGACAAGACCCCCTTAGCTTCACTACAAACATTCCGACCTTCCCTATGGAAAAGATCTCCACGGTGAAGACCTAAAAAAAGGATTGGAATACATTTTTGATGACTATTCCACTGACACAGTGGTAGCAAAACTTGCACCTGGTGCAAATTCACAAAGAAATGAGGCACTCAATAGCACTATTGGTTAAAAAAAAAAAAATAGACATTACGGTGGAAGCGAGAGCAATGACTTTCGCGTTGCATGTGGCATATCCCAAGTAAACCTTGGACATCAATACATCAGTCAAACTCTTAGCAGCCTAAATATTGAACCTGTTAAATACTGTGTCAGACATATTGACAAAATGGACTGTAAAGCCAAACAGGACAAACTCAGGAAAACTGGCTTAAAATTCAAGCGCCGGAGAGCTCAGCTACACAAACAAAATTTAAATGTGGATGGAAGGAAAGAAGCTCTTGAAGGACACACTTACCAAAGTAACATTGGACTTAACCTTGACCTAAACTAAAGAGCTGACACAAGTATTCGACATCATAAATTATAAAATAACAAATGAGGAGTTGCAGGAATTCGAAACCTGCATTCCAAAACAAAAAATCATACCACCCTCTTCAAAATGCTGCTATGAGAGAAACAATGCTTACAACTTTATAATGTATGACATTGAAACTAACACGTCTGGCAAATCGGAAGAAATTTGCTAACTCTCAGCAATCGATAGGTTGGGTATACATTGTTCCACCGATTACATATTGCCATCCAGGGATGTGGATATCCATGCCACAAGAGTAGGATAAAAGGAGTCAGGACACTGTTCAAAGAAAATCAACCGGTTGCATCCGTGTCGCTTGAAAAGGGGTAAACAATTTCCTGACCTACTTGGAACAGACTGTCAAAAGTTTGAAAATATGCGACAACAAATAAATATGTACTGTGTTAATTGGACACAACGTGCAAATCTTCGATACTCCGACCATTCTTCGTCAAGGTGGAAATAAATTCACCCAAAACCTCGCAACCTTGAAGAACGTTTTCTTTTCTGACAGTCTTCACGTGATAAAGAAACTGGTGAAAAGTAGTGCTGTGCTTACCGGATGGTTCAATGGTCAAAACAAATCAGCAGTCTATTCATCAAAACCTTTTTCACGAAACTTTCTCCGCCCATGATGCGATGGAGGACGTTAAAGCGCTAAGAAAAAATATTTTCGAGTCCTCCTTAAACATTTCCGAGGAGATGTTAACAGAAAATATGTCAAAAGCAAAATATGCGGAAAACGACACGAAGTACCTCGACCATCGTCACGAACTACTCCAAACGTTCAGGGGAAAACTTTTCCATCCCACAGACGCACATTTTCCACTCAAGCAACAGATGGTCGAGAAAAGCGCTGGAAGTGGCCCCTCGTATCAAGATTTGGAAACGCTTTTCAGGAAATTTGGAGTTGATCGGTGTGTTGTCGCTTCCTCTAACGCAAGATACAAGCAAATCCGCTCGAGTTTCCAAAACCACCCGTATTTTGGCCAGCATCGTTCAACACTTCAAGACGCTGACGGAGAAAGACAGAAGTTAAGAAGCTCCTGACACATTTTCACGAAAAGGGGAAGCAAGGTGCGTAATTCTTCACATTAAAATCTAGCGCTGTGAAATAGAAAACAGTGCCCCAGCACGTGCGATTTGCACGACGAAGTAAATGCGAGCATGCGCAAACCCGTAACTGGAAGAAATCTTATTTTGATGACGTCACGAAAATAAATAGTTTTTAAGGTGGCTAGAAACGTTTATTGCGCGCGTTCCACACGGTAAAAATTTATGAAAACTGGCAAATTAGTAGGATTTTATTGGTTCTCAAAAGGACAAAAACGACAACAATTTTTGTAAATAAAAAACGAAAATTGAGTAAATTGCCAAAATTTATGTACGAATTTTTGTATGGCTTTGTTAGATGAGACTCGTATGTTTGTTTCGTTACACCAAACATCGTGAAAATTTACCGTGTAAAAACCTAGAAAAGCCGTGAAGAGGTTAGCTAGCCTTGAACAACAAGCCAAACAACTCTATTAGTGGTTGCTATGGTAACAACACAAGACTACCAAATTAGACTTCTCCGGAAACGATAAAGCCAAAGCTACCTGTATGTATATATTATACCTAACATTATGAAACGAAACTCTCGAAAGACGGCAATATAGATCATGAATATTTTATTTCAACACTTGTCAATAACTATATAGAGCGCGACACAAAGTCTCACTCTCTTCCAGGAAGACAAGTTTTACTTCTACAAGTTCACTTGAATTTGGGTCGGGGGAGTCAACATCACATACCAAGCCATCAGGACTTGCAGCAAGGAAATTTTGGGATTTGCTGATGAAGAGACCGCACGGTTTTACTACAACATTGTGTTTTTCTTTGTTTCAATGTATTCTGCAATGACTGAATGTTCTCTGAGCAAACCCCCTTTCATTGCCCTGCAGGTTTGAGGAATCTGCTTATAACGTAAAATTTCTTGGATAGCCTTGGTTGGAGACCGGGTTGCTTGCAAAGTTGCAACGCGATGGCATTTTAATGCAGTTATCCTTATTTTCCGATGTACGTTCCACTTCTCATTAACTGATTGACCGACAGTTTCTTTTTCAATTTGATCAACATATTTTTCGTCAATAAAAAGCTTTCTCCTAACTTTGCTGCATCTCTCCTTTATTTCCTTCAGCTCACTGGATGGCACTTCACGATTCAGTACACACTGTATACGATTCAGTACACACTGTATTACCCTCGTCAGACTTTTATTCCTCAGGGTCAAATTCTGCAGTTTTATTTTCAGCAGAAGATTGGGCAGTGCAGTAGCCGGGTCACTTGAAATGTTGACTTTGTTCTCCTCCGAAGAGTTCTAGGCAATAATTAAACTCAGTGCCATCTTTTTCCCTTTCTTGTTTTCAATATCTCTAACATTGTGCAACAAGTTGTACAACTCAGTATTTGAAGATTGGTGCTGTTGAGGTAGGGCTCTAAAATCCCTGGTTGATGGTAGAACTTTCTCCTCATTTTTAGTGAGTTTCCCGTGCTGGTGTTTTCTAAACTTGATTTGTGCAATTGGCTGGTTCTCAACTTTTCTCTTTCTTGGCACATTCCATACACATGGCTTTGAAGTGCAAGAAGGTGCATGTATGAAAGGAGAATTGACAGGTCCTTTGCTTTGTTTAAAGAACTCCTTCAAAGCAAATAATGTCGATGTCACGTGGTTACATCTGCCATCATCCCCGCAGGGCAGCCATCATAAGCTGTCAACACATTTGCACACCTGTCCATAACAATGTAGCAATTATAATCAACAGCCTTTTTCATAGATGGAAGAACTTGACTTCTCACATAAATCTTTCCATCATATTCCCTGCACTTGACTGTAAGGACATGGCCAGATTTGAAAAAGTTGTATCCCTTTACTAGAGGTTTTGCAGTGGATAGTTGCTTTTTAGCATCACTCTCTTCAATCATATACCTCCATATTGATCCAAATGATAGGGCAGGTAAAATGCTTGAATCTTCTGTGAAACCGTCCACTAGGAAGTTTTCTTTGAGTTGCTTAGCATTAACCTCTTCCATCAGTCCCAGCTCGGCTTTAAGTTTTGCCAAATGAATTCCGCCATCGGGGTATTTAATCTTGGAATGTAGACCACCAGAAATGTAGTCCTTCACCCTGACATAAACAACAATCCCACCAGAGTATTGAATTGTTAACATTTTTCTGAAAACATGTTGGTCTTAACCCGAATAGAAAGATTAACATCTTAAAATAAACAGACGTGTCTGAATACCATAATACAAAATAGGTCCGCGAGCGCTTACCTTTGTACGAGCTGCGTTTTCTTTCCGGTTGTTTTGGCTCCACGGCAAAGAAGCCATCTCATTAGCTGTTTCACGGTGCATTCTTCTGCTTTTACACGAGGTAGAATCGCCCCAGGCAAATCTTCTTCCTTTAGCTTCACATTTTAAATTTTGTTTCTTTCAATTCCATCTGTTATTTTGCTATTTTGTGTTGTTTTAACCCGCTGCTACATTCTGCTTCACATTCCACCATTTTTGTTTACATTCGCGTCCCCCCAAATAATCCCATAAACACGCGTGCGCCTAGTCTAGGTCCCAGGCTATCACTCTTTTCCAAAGTGAGCTATTCTTGTGCTTCCGACCTTTCACCTCAGTTAAGTGTATCATCGGCTTTCTGTTCAGAGAACTACGCTGTTAGGCTCAGCCTATTTATATATAGTACGCAAATTAAGTTTGGTCGCCAGTCTGTCACGCGCTAAAATGAAGAGCTATCGTTTACCGTACACGAAGAGCTGTCACTTTTTAGAAAATTTGCAAGAAAACAATATTTCTCTTGGTGGAAATTTCCTTCACAAAACGAGGAAGGGAGAGTTAAACATCAAATACGTTCGAAAGTTTGGTAGATTTTAACCTGCCAGCATAAAAACATCGATCCGGAAGGTGTGTTGAGTAAGTTGTAACAATAAAGTAAACAAATACTGTCATCTGAAAATGCAGCAGATTTTAAAAGGACAATCAAACATTTCAATGAAGACCGGTGTGTGTGGGCGAAGTGAGCCAAGCGACCGACTGTCTGTATTGGTGTTCAATTGGCGGCCATTTTGGATGATGTCACGTACCTTCAGCAGCACCACAACCCATAATATTTACCTTATCTTGTAGAGCACATCACGGGCTATCTATTACATGTAAAATTTTTTCGAAATATTGCAACATCTCAAAAACTCAAGCGGGGTTGCAACAACCCCACTCCCACCCCTTTGTACCATGTGGGGGTATAAGTTTGCGTGTACGTCCGAGGGTTAAATTCGCCACTCGTCAAACCATGACATGTACAACTCGATTGCAAAACGGACTCACGACTTGATAGACACAGTTCTATATAATTTTTATTACGGTATCTTCGCGTCATTTGTCACCGATAAATGCTGTTCCATTTCCCACTGATGTAGAGAATGCGGCCTGATCTTGCATCAAGGAAGTGAGAAGAGAAATAGCCAAATCACAAATTGAGAAAGCAGTTGGTTTACAAACAAGGATATAAAACAGTCGGATAACAACACCAGAAAATATGGACTTATCTGATCGCGTTGGCGGTGTTAATAATACATGTTTTCCATTCAACAAGTTTTAGTTTTTTAGTTTTTTTAGTTAAAACTATTGCTTCTTGATGTATTTCCCAAATTTGCTAATCTTGAACAGCTCAGAAACGGATTTCTCAAGCAGAGGCTCGAAATAAATAAATCCACGGAGATTGCCACCATCTTTGTTTCTGACTGAAGTGACCAATCAGAGATCTGCCTGATTTCATTGGTCGAAAAATACAATAGAGCAGACCAGTGATCCAGCCGTGGTGTGCGCGAAGGTACGCGGCGCACAAAATGGCTGGTAATCGAGCCTACGTAAGTAACGGATCCTCGTTTTTTCCTTCGGTCCGTAACTTACGGTACGGACCTTGAACTCGGTTAATAAGAGGTATTTATGGACTGGAGGGTGGATTTTAAAAATAACAGAGAATAGCCAGCAAAAAGTACTTTATAGTGCCCGCGTACTTTAAAGCATTGAAATGTTTTCAAAAGGACAAAGCATTCATTCCCAGTTTCAGTTTGATCAAAATAAGACTACCAGTTTGGTCAAAAGTGTTTCATTTTCAGTTGCTCAAAAAGACAGGTCCTCTCTTTCTTATAAAGGCCAAGCTGCCACGAAAACGACTAAAAAAACTGTAGTAGTTCAGTAGTTTTCATTGTGTGATTTCTAGTCGACAATGGATACTATTGAGAAATATATATATGTTATTTACCGGCCGGGAGGTCCGTATAGGGAAAAACTGTGCCAGAGGTCTCGAGTACGGCCCGAGGCCGCAGGCCGAGGGCCGTACTCGAGTCCGAGGGCACAGTTTTTCCCTATACGGACCGACCAAGGCCGGTAAATAACTTATTTATTTTTTTCCTACTGCAATTCTACGATTTGCCGAGAAAATCTTGATACACTTGTACAGCTTTTCAAGAAATGTCTTTACACGCCGCGTAAAGCAAAACTGACACAACGCGTGCAAAAAGTAACTCGGTAATCTTCACAACTTTTTCATTCGGAAACAAAAAATTTACTTTGCAAAGTGAACTAATTTCTATCAGTTTATTTTTCTCGGTAGAATAAACGGCTGTTGTGTTTGCCTGCGGTGAGGGTAGAGAAATGTTCTTGGCTACAGCGAAGCCGTGGAAAGCTGAAGATTAACTTTAAAAACTTTTCAAATTTTTCTACAAATGGAAAGTCGAGAGTAATTCATTCATAGCAGTGCGAAAGCTTAAACTGAGCTATTCTTATTTAAAAATCATATCTTCTTGAATGAAAACTTACATAATTTAGATAAAAGAAAGAAACTGTGGAATATATGCATACTAACCGAGCAATGTAGTTAAAGTACGAATTATCTCGTAAAATACGATCGCGAAAATGCGTATAAATTAACTGAAAACAACCCGTACAAAACTAGAATAACAAATTTAAGCAACTCTTTTTTAATGAAATTTCACAGAATCTCGATTAGAAGAAAAAGAAAACCGGAAAAACAAGAACACTTAAATCAAATGCAGTCAAAACCTTTGTAAACAAGCGCTAGATTGTCTAATCACAGTATTTTTTAAGTCACAAATGTCGCTTTGTAAAAAAACAACAACAAACGCCGAACAAACTATAAAATCAACAAATCATAAAATCCAAGTTCCTTGTACTCGCCTTTTCGAGGAATAACATTGGCCTTTAATTTTACGGCTGATTTCTCTATCCATTTAGTGTAATCTCTCATTCTTCATTGAGTCTTTTTGATACCTCGTTGAAGAGTTAGGATCTTTAGCGTGTTTTCGGATCTTTGTCAGCCGATGTCAGCCATGCATGGTGAAACTTTGCTGGTCGGTTTCTTCATTGTTTTCTTCATTTATGTCGTTAAATATTTTTTCTAGCTAATAAAATTCGCTTTCCCTTTGGTAGCTTTCGTCTGGGTCCATATTTGACGAGAAAATTCAATAATACCAGGGCTCACAAGCTTAAAACAACGGAGTCACAAATTATCGTGAATCATGCAACTACGCAACCCGGGCGGAATCGTTGAGTGAGCGGGCAAGATCGTAAATTTCCGCCCGCTCCCGGAACCAATCATATTGCAGGATTCGCAGAATTCCGCCCGCTCGCGCTCTGAGAAAATAATAAAATACGCTATTAGAGTTATAATAATTATCATACCTCTTCGCGCGGAATAAACTTCAACTTCACACAGGGTGAATGCAGTAAGGGTGCTTTTAGTGACTCGTATAGTAACATATCTTCCATACAAACTGGGGCGACAGAAGAAGGATGCACCTTGCCCTTGAGGAACACTGTAGCCACCATCACCACATTTAGGATTTGTTATGCCTCCATTATTTGAGCTTGTGCCTAAAGAAGTTTACAATGACGGAGGCAATTTATCCGATAGAGAAACATATGCTTAATGTTATACCCCCAAGACAACTGTTTTTTCTAGTTTTAGCACGCATGCGCAACGTCTTTTTGTTAAAATGAGTTTTTTGCTTTATCCTTACTGTAACTTTCCAAAGAGTTATTTTTACTTCAAAAGTGGAGTTACAATTTTTGGCTTAAAAAAAAACATCTTTTTGGGGGTCATTTGAACTCCAACTTTCACTCCAAATCGGGGGTTAAAATAGCTCTAACCGCTAATGAGTTAATTTAACTCTACTACACAGCAATATAACTACTTTGAGAATTAAAATAACTCCAGCGAATGGTGTTAATTGAACTCCACTGTATGAGTTATTTTAACTCTATGAAAAACACTGTGCTCGTAAGCTTTTGCGTGCTTAAGCGCGCAGAAAACGTTAGTCCTCGCATATCTTTCTTTGCCGTTGTAGTATGTTTTACTGTGTTTGGTAAGGTAAGTCCATTTAAGGCTGTACGTTATTTAGCAGGAGTGAGTGAGATAAGCTGATAGCAAGTAAGGCCCTTAAAAGACCACAGTCGAACCTCCACTAACGGACACCTCCCGTAAACCACGGTCCCGGCGATTTATCCTCTTCAACACTATATTTTTAACATCCCGTAAGCGGACACCTCCCGGATTCGGGGTACACAGGATCTAAAATAAACTACCGTACAGCGACATGTAGGTAACTAGTCATTTCAAATTCTGTAAGCGTTTTTTTTTTTCATCACAGTACACCAAAGTTTTTCTTTGTTAACTTTTCTTCGAGCCACTCACACGAAAATGTATCTCCTTGAAATTTAAACTCGTAAGGCAATTCCAACCCATATCTTGCTGCTCTGTTTATCCGATTTCCTGTAATAACTCACCTAAGGACACTTTGCGTTTTAGAAAATAACACACACATACGAACCTCCTTAACCTTCGGACGTACAAGGGGGGAAGGGGGGTGCCACCACCACCCCCCCCCCCCCCCTTAAGGTTTTTCTCCGATATTTTCGAGACCATTTAAGATTAGCACATGACGTTTTCAGTAGCTGTTTATTTATCCTCGAGACACATTTTTTAAAGTTTGGCGACAACCGGTTGCTATAGTAACGAGATATGACGTAATAAGTAACATGTGGGCAACCCATTTTTGAAGAAGAAAGCGTGTTTTCACCTTTTTTCAGCGAAAAAAACATATAAAATGCTGCCAAAGGCATCAAAATGTTTGATTGTATGTTATTTTGCAACTCTAGCAGACAATATTTGCAATTTCCGCATTTTTCTGATAAATTTGAATTTTTAGCAAAATCCAAGATGGCGGCCACCTTTCGGCCATTTTGGATGACGTCACGGACCCCCAGCAGCGCCCCAACCCATAATATTTACCTTATCTTGTAGAGCACATCGCGGGCTATCTATTAGATGTAAAATATTTCCGAAATATTGCAACATCGCAAAAACCCAACCCCCCTTGTACCACGGTTGGAGTATACGTTTGCGTGTACGTCCGAGGGTTAATACGGACACCAAAGGGACAGACCAAAGAGTCCTTATTATAGAGGTGTCCGTATTATAGAGGTGTCCCGTATTATAGAGGAGTCCCTTATTATAGAGGTGTCCCGTGTTATAGGTGTAGGGATTGTATAACTTTTTGTATCTTCGGGACGATAGAGAACTGTCTGATATAGAGGGGTGTCCGTATTATGGAGGTGTCCGTAAGGAGAGGTTCGACTGTACCTATACCTGATTATCTAGCAGTGGCAAAAGTTTGAAAAAAATATGACCTGTAGAAGATTTTCGCGCGAATGTCATTAAATAACATGATAATTATGTCGGCGACGCTGTATGGTAAACTGTATCAATCGTCATCTCTGTCGATCATTCATGCTTATTGAACTTTGAAATATTTCATTTAACCTGGTACCTTGCAATCGAATTTTTGCTGTCATATTAACTTACCTACTCTGATCTCGAATGGATTCAGTCTATCCCCACAGCAGTCTCCTCTGTTGACTATGTACACTTCAGTCACAGGCTCCATTTGCCCCAGGTCCACTATCCACCAAGGGTTAGTTTCATCACGTGTGTGTGTACATGATCCACCACTGAATAAACCTGTGTTGCTGCTTCCATCGACTGCTAAGCCACTAGTAAACCGATAATAAGTGCTCATCTGCGACGTGTTCTTGTTGTATGCCAGATTATCTTAAAAGAAATAGCGAAGATCACAAGAAAAAAATTCCTGAATACATTTAGCTATTAGTTAAAAACTGCACAAAAAATAAAAAATGTTTAACATTTTTTTTTTTGAAGAAATCCGAACAACTTATTGCGATTTTGATACGGCAACACTACTGCATAATAAATTGCAAGCTAATTCGAAGAAAATATTTTCCGTATTGGATGAAGTCGCGGAGAAAGCATTTTCTCCAAACGCCGTTAATATATCGTATCATTTAGAGTGAATTATTCCGCCGCACCATTTTGAAGGCAGAGAGGGCCCTGGAGACAAGGTAGCTAAATTGAAAAATTGTAATCATGATTCATATTCATTTTCGTTATAGCGTTATTCCTCTTTTAACATTTCACTAAACATTAAGGATGAATCGAAATTTAACACCTAATTTAAAGTCATTCTTCATATCAACAGAGACTATAAATGAGCCTACATTCTAAATAAGAACAAGAACTCTATGAGTAGTAAAACCGGGCTCTAAACAGTACATAAGAAATTAAGAATTCGATGTAACGCTACAGCTGTAATAGTGTACATGTAACTACTTCAAAATAGAAGATTCACAATGTAGGGTCCATTGCTTTTCTTATTTTTTTTTTTCTTTTCAAAATAAACTTTTGTCTAGCATTGAGGAGAAATGCGGCTGTAGAAAACAAGAAAAATAACAGCCATTTGAATACTTTAAATTATTATTTTTGTTATTATAGTATGTCAACTCCTGTGAGAGGCATGTTGCGTATACCAGCTTTATTACTCGTGGCGAAGCACACGAGTTATAAGTCCGGCGTTGACTTTTCTTGTTTTTTTTTTCGTGTCACATTAGCGCATGCAAATTTATGCACGCATATTTAAGTCTATATAGACGACTTTATGGCTTTCGGCCATGAAATACATACCGTAAAATCTCTCCGTTTGTGTACTCGAGAAGCAAGATAAAGAACGCAACTACTGCGTACAACTGCACACTTTCAAGACAATTCAAGGCGTTCATGGATGGATAGGACCGTTTGATATTGTGTTCGCCGCTTATTCCTGTGGGATATTTGCTCTGGCAAGTTCTGTATTTTATATATTAAACTTGCCATTTGCTTAGCGATCGAGCTCCGGGTCGAGCTTAAGTGTCAGCTACTGAATCTAGTGAATGCAGTGTAGTCTTACTTTTAAACCCGTGTATACGTGAAAGCATGATGAACAGGTTATCGGCAAGGGTGTTAAAATAAAATTCATTCTCTCACTCACTCACTCACTCACTCACTCGCTCCTTCCATCAGCTGTAAACTTAGTGAGCAAATGTTTTGTTACGAACACGTTTCGTAACAGGAATTCAACGTGAATCCAACGATAACAATAATTAATTTGATGTAAACGAATATAGACAACAATAAGCTTACAGATGTTTCGCATTTGGAGTTTTTAGTGTAACACGTACATTAAAATCGATCTAAAAGGATTTTGCAACCTAAACACGCGTTCTGATGCGTATCTAGGTTAAAATAATAAAATTTAGGTCGTAGGTAGTATGTGCTCTTGGACAGCGCAGTGATTGAGTTTGTGGCTTAGTCCCGGACGGCCCGAGTTCGAATTTCATCAAGTCCTTTTTTTTTTTCCTTTTTTTTTTTCTTTTTTTTTTTTTCTTTTTTCGAACTGGACATTGTGAAAGTGATGTACTTTTTTTCTTCGTTCGTCAAAAATCCTTACGTTTAATTTAAATATATATATTTAAATATATATCGAACTGTGTCAGTGTGAAAACGTATTAAAGCTTACGGCAATATTGCGTTACGCGTTACGCGTTAGCAGTTGGCTCTTAGGAGCCTTTGATTAGACATAATTTTAAGCTTATGTTTCTCTGTAAAAGCACTCAATTCACTCGGGAATCAATGCTGCAATGAGTTAAAGGCGCCACGAGTTCAAGCTGTGTACAGCTTCTTGTTAAAGTTAAAAGTCTCTCTGCCAAGCTGCCATTCACGTATTAATTGTCGAATGGCCTTTTCCATATTTCACCTTTGCCTTATTACATGTATCACGGCCCGGCTCAGAAAGTTATTTAAGCCGTTTGTTTATCGAGCGGCTTTCCTACCAAAAACAATACTTGTTGTGCAATGGCAATTATTGCATTTTAGCTTGGTAATTATTCAAATGTTATACAGACCCAATGTCGACTTGCACACCCACGTTTCTTTGCACACCCAAGATAATCTTCCATTCCTAATAAAATGTTGTACACCCAATCTTGAAATTCTGATTACGATACAATACAAAGTTTGGATCAAACAGAACTAAATAATAAATAGATTAAAGGGAATTACGAAAAACTGAAAATACACAAAGTCGTGCATGTGATGTTCATAACATTTTCTTTTTTCATTCCAGCCGTTTTACATTCCTTAGGTACTGGTTGAGTTTGTACAATACATCGGCTCGTTCTCCAAATTTCTCTCTGACAGCAATATTATTATGAGTTGAGTCTTATGACAAAAATCTTTTCAATTGTTAGACGAACATTCTCCCAAACATTTTTTCCCTGGACTCGAAAAAGAAGTTGAGCTACATTGTACAATGTAGCTTAATATTTAAATGCTAAATTACAAGCAGTCCTTATAACTATCAAGTATTATAAGGTTTTTTGATTCACCTAATTACAACAAAACGTTGCAGATGCAATAATGCATTTTGTATACCCCAATGATACAAAAGACTGCTGTAAATTAAACATTAACTCGTGTTTTAACCAATCATTAAAATATAATACTACAATTAAAATCATAAAATCATAAGATCGTAGAGTAACATTTTGAAACTGAAAGCTTAATTTAAACAAATTTCTTTTGGGTGATTTCTAAAGTGCATGTAAATAATTTATCCAAAATGTTTAATAAAAAAATTGAAAAACTTATACGAGAGTACATAATTTGCGTCGAATACACTAGGTTTATTATCGGGACTCAAGGTTCGAGAAGGTCGTTAAAATGATACTGTCTATTTGTGTGCTGACAACTTCTATACTAAAATTATAAGGTCTTATTCTTTGGGGATTAGCAAACGCGTGAAGGATGAGCAAGGTCCGTCTGCTCTGCTGCCGTGGATCTCTCTCTCCGATGTTTGGGATGATGCACATCTAATTTCAAGAGGCTACTGATTTATCTACTATTTCTATAATGATACATTGTCAAGAATAATTTTGAATGAGCTATGGAGAAAACATTCCCTAAGTTATTATTTTTAATTGACAGTCCATGGCTCCTGTCGTATGTGTTGTGCTTATAGATTTCTAATTTATATTACCATTTTCTTCAAATAATTATCACTCAGCATCCATGAAATTAAAGCCAATATAATCGCAGCTGACTGTCTTTTACTGAACTACTGTCTCATCTTTGTTGTTTCTCATCCTGTTTTGCAATGCAGCGCAAACGAAACCCACCCCCTTTTTGTTTATTCTAGTTTTGTATCATTATTATTACTTAGCATCCAGTAATAAAATCAAAAGGGTTACCGCTGTCTATCTTTATTGAACTGTTGTCTCGTTTCTGTTGTTGTTTTGTCCTTTATGCTGCATTATCGAGACCTCCCTTCTTAATGCAACCTTGTATGTTGTATGTTTACTGTATTAAAATCTAATAAAATGCTAAATTGAAATCAAATCCTAAGAATATTCTAAAAAAGTGGATATTAAAACTTTGGTTTAATATCAGTTACAGCAATTGCAGTTATACAAATGTAATATTACATTTTGTATACCCTGAGTGGACCAAAAACAAACTGACGTCTGGGTCATAACTGCTGGTAAATGAGTTTTCAAATTATTTTAAGGTCAAAACAGACTTGTACAACTACAAAAAAATGTTGGTATTACCGTACAATGCAACCGTTATTTGTGTCGTCATGCAACACTCCTCACTAACGGCTGCTCACACCTGGACCACATTCCCTTCGCTCTGTTTCAAATGCGGCAGACATCACCGCAGGTCTATGCGAGAAAGACCTCCAGTTTTACAAACTACACGAGTACAGGACAGTTTTAAGGTGTTAGATGAATTGTGTGTGTGTGTGTGTGTGTGTGTGTGTGTGTGTGTGTGTGTGTGTGTGTGTGTGTGTGTGTGATTGCACGATACTTGCATTATTTATTCGAAGTCATTTTGCCATTTAGAGAACTAAATGTGTTGCTGTACCTTGCTTTTCCTTCTAAAAACATGACAAAAATGTTTCCTTCTCATTGTTGTTCAGAAGTAACATAGTACAGACGCATTTGGCATGTCATTAAGTCGCCGCGTGGGTCAGCTGTGACCCACGTGGGCCAGCGTGGGTCATCTACGACTGGACGATTTAGAAATGTTATCTCCTGACAGAGAGTTTGTCTCGAGCAAGTTTCGAGAATGGCACTGCAACTATGATTGGTTTAAATCTCGAAAGGAATGTGGTCCAGGTTTGAGCAGCCGTTAGTGACCGGAAGTGTTGCATGATGACGCAAAATAACGCCTGCGTAGGAGACTGACTTGTGGATGACAAATCGCAGAGACAGGTCACTGAAACATGTCACTGAGTCAGGTGCACACAAGAGTATTTTACCGTGTATGCAAGGAATCTTTCATTATTACAGGAGGGTAGTCCTGAGAACTAGTTTGCAAATACAAGACAGCTGCATCCCATCGGTATATTTGTATTTTGTCAGTTATTAGCTGCCTGTCAATGAAAGCCTTTAAATTTTTAAGAAGTATTTTTCATCCACTCGATTACGCACTGATCAATTTGAAACCTCAACATACCCCCAACCCGGTATTTGAACTTTAGATGACTGGCTCCCATGGCCAACATTGCGTTTAAAGACATCTTGCATTAATAAATAAAAAACAATAAATAAATCACTTTATTAAGTGTCAAAGGGTATTTCGCACGCGAGTACTGTATTCTATATAATATTCTGGTGTAATTGACTTTATAATTGTCAATTTTGCTGGGGTTTGGAACAAATCGCTTGCAAGCATCTATATACAATGTGGAAATTAATAGAAAGTTAAGTAGCATTTCTGAGAGGTTGTTGTCCATTTTACAGTGCTTGTTCATTCGCCATCCAAAGGCTGTTTATGCTCTGCAGATGTACATGTACTATTTTAAGAAACAGGCGAGATCGGCAACCTTCACTTTCAAAATGTTGACAGACAATTTATTTCACTGTTTCAAGCTATAAAATCTACAAACTACATGTACATTTATTTATCAAATGCTTACAATTCTGAAAAAGTTATATAACCTGGATGCATTTAAAGAGAAAAGTTAATGCACTTTTTTGCCTGTCAAAAGATTTTGAATATTATAAAGCTTTGATATCACTGTAAATCTGGAATAAATATTCCCTGGACGGGTTGCAAGTGCGGCCATTTGTCTGTTATACGTAAATAGAAAACCATCTTAGAACTCATCTTTGAAAAACATGTCGAGAATCTCTCCTATAAAAGCTAGAAGAAGGCTTTTACTTACCACTGTAATCGATCGACCACACTTCCTTTGAAACTTGTGCGATTACTCCATTTCCCGAGATGATTCCACGCTTACAAACGTTACCGGCCAAAACAGCATTGGCTTGTTTGGTACAATAGCAGTTGACTCGTCGGTAGGGAAATACACTAGTAGAAAGTTTTTCTCGGACATTTTGAAACGACGCGCCACGAAATTTTCGCACCTTTTCACAGGTACCCCAAGCTCAAGTGATGTTTACACGTAGTAATTTGAACGTCGTGGTAACTGTTGCATAATAGCGAAATTATAAGGATTTGTATGAAGAAAATTCGCTACGAATTTGAGCGTAAAATTAGGAACGATATTTGAAAATAAAAAAAAAATGGCTCATCTGAACTTCTTTGTGTGTTTACTTGTGTCTTGAGTGGTGTTTGGGTCGATTCGAAGCGATTCCAGCAAGTTTTAGTTCCACTGTTTCTGGCGATTGAATGAGATTTGAAGGACTTAACGGAAGTATGTACATTTCACACCAAGAGCTTCCGTCGGATTCTGCGCATCTTTTGTCCTAAAACCATTTCAAACAAAGAGCTGCTCGAACGGTGTTGAAACGAACCTATGGTTACCATTCTGATGACGAGGCGCCGGAGGTGGATTGGCCATACCATCCGCCAAGAAGGCTCCATCACCAAGACCGCCCTGCATTGGACGCCAGATATAAAGCGAAGGCGGGGGGGGGGGGGGGGGGGGGGCTGGGAGGGGGATCGCCTGAAGACCACGTGGCGGCGGACGGTGGAGAAGGAAATGAAGCAGATGGGAAAGACCTGGAGCAACATTAGAGTTATGGTGAAAGACCGGCAGAAGTGGAGGAACCACGTTGCTGCCATTCACACCACCCAGCGTAATGGGCATGAGTGAGTAAGTGGTGTTTCTATAAGAACCATTGCTATGTTTAGGACAAATGCATAGATTAAGACTCCAAGACCATTATAATCACTTTATTTAAGTGTCAAGGTATTTAGCGCGCGAGCACTTATTGGGGACACTAAATAAAGAAACAAATATTCAAATAGAACATAACATTTTAAAAATCCCAACTGGCAGGAGGCAAACCAGTTGGCTATTTTACAAGCGTGGTCGAGGAGTTGAACTCGGGTCTGCCTTAAAACAACTCCAGATAGTGGTCAGAACGGGACTTGAACCCGGGACCTCCGGATTACAAGTCCGACGCCCTAACCACTCGACCACGCTGCCTCCCATTGCCCCAGTCATACCAAGTTACCACAGTTGGCCGAGGTTAAGAAAGTCCACTAGACTGTCCTCTACTTTGAAAACAGAACCACAGCACCAGCGAACTATGGGGATGAGGAAACAGCTCAGACAGACAAAGACCAAGGAAAAGGAGAGCTATGTAATGAATGGAAGAAAAAAGGGAAAGAATGCGATGTAAGCGCAACTACAGGCCACCAAGTAAAGGAGAAATGTATATATCTATATGCATTTGTCCCAAACAAAGAACGGGCTATGGTCTTGGAGTCTCATACCTACTATGCATTTGTCCCAAACAAAGCAACAACGGGGGTTTTTTAAGGTGGTTCGATACAGTTTTCTGGAGACCATACCAACATTTTTCAATCGGCTTTTAAGCGGTCTTCTCCAAGTCAGATCAACGTGAAATTTTCACCACTAACTGGTTTTGAATTGAAGTTTGGCAAGATATATTTTCTGGTAAAATCGATGTTACCATGACGACGATAAACAAGAAACTTAGAAATCAGTATAAGTGAAATTTAGCGCGTTTAAGATTTCTCATTGAAAATCCAACATAGGCATCTTAAAATATGGTATATGGCATATATATTTTGCAAGAATAAAATAATCTGTATGTTTGAATTAAAATAAATCGCAATAACATTTCAAACCTTACTATTTGTGTACTGGTATTAAATTGATTGAGAGATTAACACTGGTTTTGTGAAATTACTTAATGATAATGTCAAAAAGTAGCTTGATGTTATGTTTGTAAACCTTGATAGTTTTGTTTACTTTCTCTTTTGCGATCTTGAGAACTATCTTTTTTCCTAACATCGCATCATGTGCAATTTAATTTTGGGGTAATTTTTCGATTTTCGATGAATTTTTTTAAAACGTTCACTGTGCATGTTTACCGATGTACAAAATATTGTCTGAAAGTTTCATTGGCATTGATTCAGTGGAACGCCTTTAAATTTAAAGACGACGTACGAACCGGCCGAAAAAATGGTGTTACAAATTTACTTTTTTAAGTTATTCTCAGTAATGATTTCAAATCAATGCGCGCTACATTCTTCCGTGATTGAAACATTGCAATGTACGCTCGTTGATGCAAATTTCTTTGGATCTGTTTTCCTTTGCGTTCAAAACGCCTGCTGTAAAAACGTTTTCAAAACGCAAAAGGGCATTTATTGCTCAAAATAATCCTAAAAAGAGATTTAAACTGACTGGAAAGTAGCAAGGAGAGGCACAACCATGCTCGAATATAGATAATAATAGATGTACAGCAGATCACAACAAAAGTACAAATCACGGAGGAATGCAGTACGCATTGATTTGAAATCATTATCAAGCATAACTTATAAAAGTAAATTTGGTAACGCCATTTTTTCGGCCGGTTCGTACGTCGTCTCCATCTTTAAATTTAAAGGCGTTCCAGTGAATCAATGGCAATGAAACTTTCAGAAATATTTTGTACATCCGGTAAGCATGCATAGTGAATGTTTTAAAAAAAATCCATCGAGCCGTTTCTCAGATTTTTGCAAAAGCCATTAAAATCGAAAATTACCCAAAAATTGCACATGAAGCGATATAAGGAAATCAAAGGCTCCGGCCTTGCGAGCCAAGTCGTGAATATGAAACAACCATCGGTGACCTTTTCCTACCCTACACATGGTGGGTCCTTTTAGATTGTACATGTTATGACTACTTCACTTATGTTGCAGATCCACATACAAATATCTTTTACCAAAGAAGGACCTCTAAAACCTTAAAACCTTCGTGTGTAGCTAGTAAACACGAAGGAATATGTTTACTAGCGAAAATGAAAATTACGGGACAAACTTACCTTTTCCATCATTATTAATGTCAGATATCCTTGGCAAGCAATAAAAACAAGTGAAAGAACCGCAACGTTTTCTCAAACCGACGTTTCAGCTCATCGAGCATTCGTAAACACAACAGCCTAATGGCGGACTTGGTTTACTCCCATTTCAGACTCCATGTATGCTATTACCGAAGTGTAACATATCCACAATTTAATATAAATTTGATATGATTTACGATGAGCGAGTGACTTTTCTCCAGTAATCGCAATAAGTCGTATTCACGACTTAAAAAGGTAGTTCTCAAGATCGCAAAAGAGAAAGTAAACAAAACTTTCAAAGTTTACAAACATAATATCAAGCTACTTTTTGACATTATCACACCCTGGATCCAGAGGTCCGTTCTCTGAATATCATGAGTGAAATTAACCGTATAAACGGTTAGAAGAAGCTCGCGAAACGGACCTCTGGTCACTCGAATATACAACCTCATTGCCATGCGAGGATCTAGTTCAGAATCTGAACTAGGTCGCTGATTGGTTACTCCTACTTGTTTCCAGACTCTACCGGGAGTTAACGATGCAACAGCAACTTCGATTGGCTGGACCAAAACAATTCGCAACGGGCGCGTGAAAAACCGGTTTCCTAAATTGAAGCCACACAAACAACAATGGCGGACGTAGATAGAGATCGCAGCTTTTTGTGATCTTTAAGAAACGCTGTGGATTACTCTTTAGTATCCAAATTTTCAAAATATCAGAGAACTAAAGCCAGTTTAGAAAGAAGCGCTGTTGAAATTTATTCAGCGCAAGGATGTCTTGAAAAGAGGTGTTGAGGAAAATTTTTATCTCTATTTAATTTTTATCTCTAGCACGGAGGCGTGCTTTGGAGTTGCAGGTGTTCTCGCTGAACGATTTCGCTGACCACTGGTAGGTGACAGGAAGAGAAATAGGTGTACTGGATTAATTGCGTGCGGATATCAAGGATTCTTTGTTTGTTAAATCTCTCGCGTTTGAAAACGGTTGTATCCAGAAAGTTTACTTCTTTGTCTGAGATTAATGTTTGTTTGCAAGGACAATAAAATCTTCTATCTCCTTTTTCTCGACACTCTACAGTGAAAAAATGTCATCGATGTATCTTTTCCACTGGAGTGGATTTGATTTAATATTTCTATCTCGACCGCGTTTTAAACATGTCAGCTGTTAGATTTAATGTAAACAAACAGACATGCGTTGGCCCCCAAGGTTTAAAACCGGTTTGGTGAGATATCCTTTCCACAAATCGCATGGAAATGAGGTTGTGTACTCGAGTGCCCAGAGGTTTTTATTTTTTCTCGGCGCGTTGCGCCTCGTTGGCGCGGCTTCGCCGCTCAAACTCGCCGTTTTCACTAAAAAATAAAAACCTCTGGCACCCAGGGTAACATTATCATTAAGTAATTTCACAAAACCAGTGTTAATCTCTCGATCAATTTAATACCAGTACACAAATAGTATGGTTTGAAATGTTATTGCGATTTATTTTAATTCGAACATACAGAGTTTTTTATTCTTGCAAAATATATGTGCCATATACCACATTTTAAGAATATGCCTATGTGGGATTTTCAATGCGAAATCTTAAACACGCTAAATTTCACTTTTACTGATTTCTAAGTTTCTTGTTTATCGTCGTCATGGTAATATCAATTTTACCAGAAAATATATCTTTCCAAACTTCACTTCAAAACCAGTTAGTGGTGAAAATTTCACGTTGATCTGACTTGGAGAAGACCGCTTAAAAGCCGATTGAAAAATGTTGGTATGGTCTCCAGAAAACTGTATCGAACCCGCTAAGCAGTACGACTTCAACGCAGTGGGAATGGTTACCATGCTTAGTGTCAGTGAACGAACGTAAAAAACCAGCACCAACACTATTAAACTAACCCTCGAACATCAAACGCCAAGTACCATCCTGTATCTACTCTGAAGAAAGTCGTTCTGTTTTGTCTTTAATAAGTTCGTCAAGTTTCTCATCAGATAGAGAAGTGAAACTCTCAGACATGGGCAAGTTGAACTCTTGCAATCTCCTCCTCACCGTTGCTTTACTGAGTCAGACACTAAGCTTAGCAAACATTTCCACTGCATTGAATTAGTCGTACTGCTTAAAATACTCCAGTTATTGCCTTGTTATATTGTAACGAGTTCGTCCACGATCTCCAGTAAATAATCTGTCAAACTGAAAGCCTTGAGCATTAGCCGGTAGTTCACTGCCTATCAGACACTTGGCTTCGGACAGGAGCTAAAATATTTCTGCTTCTACGCTCAATACATGTACACTAAGTACTTAGTGCCAAAATGTGTTCTACTCTATCGATTGTAAAGTAAATGTAATCCATTTCATCCGATCGTAATATCCTGGTTATTAATTTCCGGCTTATTTCCTGAAGCATGCTACACTGCTCCTGATCCCGTTTACCGCCATGTTGCAAGCCTCCGCGACCGGTCCGCCGTACATCCTGTGCTCAAGTTCAGGAGTTGCCATAAAGCCATTATGGTAACAACCGGGAGGGCACATTGTATACATAATTGTAGAATTATATATATATATATATATATATATATATATATATATATATATATATATATATATATATATATATATATATATATTTAAGCAATAGAACACATTTTCTATGAGTTTACCGGCGTGATAAACCCACGCGGGATGTTGGGAGAACACAAGAAAAGCTTGTAAATCACGAGCTGCAGGCGAGCTTTTATGAAATAACTTTTATGAAATAACAAGCTTTTATGAAATAACTATGAAAAGCGTTTGGAAAGAGAGAACTATGTTGTAGTTTTGTGCCGATCAAATAGCTTATTCTCATAACATTCATCGGATGACGCGGGAAAACCAATCAAATTGGCTGAAAGAATAAATGAACTTTACTCGATGCCACTGACAAAGCTGCACTGACAAACTCTCGAGTTCAACGAAAGTGATGAAAAGTTTTAGCGCTTTGAAATTCATCAATTGAAATTTATCAGCTGAAAGAAGAAAAGATATTCAATGATTCAAAAGTTTGTTGAATGGGAAATCCAGAAAATTGTGTCCGAAATCCGCCTTCGCAAACATGAATGTACGAGGAAAGTTTGGAAGCCTACAATTTTTATGGCGTGTTTTGGATTCAAAGATTGCCTTCTTGTCAAGAATTTTTCAACTGGAATAAAGGTTAGTTCCAGAAACTCAGCTTCTGAAACTGTTTTCGACTTTATCTACTTACTTTGAAGTGTACAGTGAAGTCCGTACTTCTCTACATTTTAAGTGCAGAATGAAAACTAAGCTCATTGTTTTTAAGCCTTCAGTTCTGCGAGTTTGATTGGTTTGATGGAACAGACTGAATTGGATCATTTTATGCAAATAATTTGTTAAACCATAAACCTATAAGTTTTGTTAGGTTCACTTTCTTCTTGTTAATTGATCATCCTTACTTGGACACATAATCAGAATTTAATTGAACTGCATCCGGTACAAAAGTATTCCGTAGAAAGCAAAGTGCTCTCACGAAAACAAAACACGATAAAGCGTATAAATGGAATCGGCGTAAAATAATTATCCTAAACAACAAAGCTATACTTTTTAATTCTACTGTGCAAATTCGTCTTATTTAGAAGTTATCTTAGGATTTGTAGGCACATTTATAAACTTCGTTCAGATGAATTTTAATCGAAATTTCCTCAGTTTGAAAGCCATTGTTTGCTCTTTGGGATCCATTTTGAGCTTTTCACTAAACCTTCAGCTCAGTGAACTCACAAAAAGTACATATCAAGGTTGTTTCGATTGTCCTTCATCGCTGCATGTAAGCCTTTCCAATGTTAAATGAAAATATATTCCTGTTGTTGATGTAAGTTTTAAAACAAGCTTAGCGTTCTTTTATCGATAAGCCATTTTTTGCTTCCGAGCCTGGGAAATTTTTGTCCTGTATGTAGGTTTGAGCAGCAACTTATTGTTTACAAGAAACATATCTTCTCTTCTCATCTTCTAACAGACCACAAAATGCAATAATACACTAAACCGGCTCGAGTCGTTTCCTCAGGCGTGTGTTGATGCGGTAACGAAAATTGAACTTTGTTTACTTTACAGTTTCTCTTGCGCGGTTTTCTATGAGTTTACCGGCACAATAGTTAATAGGTTTTTGACCAATCAGAACGCGCGTAGTATCTCAGTTATTTTATAAATATATATAACCGTACATCATGTGCCCAAGTTCAGGAGTTGCCATAAAGCCATTATGGTAATAACCGGGAGGGCACATTGTATACATAATTGTATATAATATATAATATATATAGATAGGCTTAGCCTAACAGCGTCGCTCTGTGAACAAGCTTAACTAAGGTGAAAGGTCGGAACATTAGAATTAAGATTGACGAAGGCTATTTTTCAATTTTAGCAATTCTCAAAAACAGTAAGCTTATTACGCGACCGTCTGCACAGTACATTTAGACCGTACAAAAGTTCACAAAAACAACTTTTTCTCCGTCTAGAATAACTAGTACGACTACTTTCCGAATAAAATACACTTGTTGCTTGTCAAAAATTGCCCGAAAACTGATTTGAAAATCAAAATTGCAGAAAATACACAAACATATTTGCATAATTAAGGTGACGCGAGTGAAGATAGAACGGTACCATAAAATCAGTCTTGTTTTGTTTAAAAATCGTTTTTCAACCAATGTAATGAATAAACAAACACATAAAAATGGACAACACAATCTTCTTTCGGAAAAATTTGTTCAAATCTCCATTAGTTTATGTTTAAAAGCAAAACGTACCATTCATCGAGGCCGAGCTGATTGTCTTCGATGAAAGAAATCATGAATTGACAACTGAATTTTAGCACGTTTTATATAACCTAATTATTCAAATTGAAACCTTTTTAAATGCAAGCCAAAATTGCACAATATAGAACAGTAAAGTAATGATACTAGCTTCAAGTTAAGACGAAATCAGGTTTAAAAATAAGCTTAAGCACTTAGCTCTATATTCCTCCAAAACGCTTAACTTGCAGAGTTACGCAGCCTCAAATGCGGTCTTGACCACTGTTTGAGAAATGTGAAACCTGTCTTGAATAGCAAACCGCGGTAAATGCCGGGAAAAACAACTTTGCAAATGGTTTTCTCGGCTAAACTCAACGGTTAACCACTTACTCAACAAGAGTGTTGAGCGAACAGCTGACGTGACATTCGGCTGTGTAGCCGCGCGAGAAACGTTCGTTCGGACACCGGACAGACATGACAGACATGACAGACGTCGCTCGCGAAACATTCCGCTGGCCATGACCATGAAAAATGACGGGCATCGGTTCTATGAGTATGGCGCTCCGCGCGGGCCTTCGGCCCGCAGAGCTCCGCTATAATACAACTTTAGGTGTGCAAGATAACATAAGGTGTGCAACATGATATTGGGTGTACAACATTTCATTAGGTGTGAAAGATAATCTTGGGTATGCAAGGCAACATAAGTTGTGCAAGTCGACGTTGGTTGTGCAATATTTGAAAAATTACCACATAAAGAGATCCAATAATGTCACTTTATTCACTTTATTCACTTTATTGAGAAAAAAAAAATTGAAAGCTAAAATACAATAATTGCCGTTGCACACCAAATATTTTTTTGACAGGGAAACCTCTTGATAATTGCATCAGTACCATTTGGTCGCATGCATTCAGTGCTTACGATAAACTTACCAAATGAAAAGCTTCCTGAAAATTAAACCTACGGCTGGCTTAGTGGAGTGTCGCAATCTTTGCTATAATGAATAGTCTTATTTGCTTCATTTTGAATTTTTTAGTAAGTCAGCTTTGAATCATAGGAAGCATCAAAGCAGTATGATTTTCCTCCAACGCTAAGTTCCTACCTGTATCAAAATGTTTAATCTGTTGCAACGGCTATATCCATTCCAAGAGAGCGTGACGGGTTCGTGACATTACTTGAGTGCCCTTTCCTGGCCAGTCAAATACAACTACGGCCACATATTAAAGAACTCGCGTCCGTTACGCTTACTGCGAATGAATATGACCATTGTAAACATGAACTCGATTTGTACTAGTAGTGAGGTGGCTTAGGGCGATTTTAAGGCGAAATCGTTACAGAGCGGAAGAAAGCGTCAAATTTGGCACAAAGTATCTTGATGGTGTAAGAAACAAATTTAGCCTGGCTGCCACGTGATTCGATAATCCGGGGGGGGAGGGGGGGAGGGGGGGGGGCAAGGCACACGATTTAAATTCACGACAACCTTCATCAGCATGAAAACGAGACTGATAAGTAAAAACATAGCTTTAATGTTTTTGATCAGCAAATTGAATCGAAATACATTAACAAGTTATAAATTAGATTGTATAGTTTATTTAAAAAGGCTAAGGGTGTTTATGTCACGTGACCATCCCATGGTTCTTTGCTTTTTTCGCTCATGTTGAATGGTCTGACTTTCAGAGAATGTAGTATAATGAGTTTGAAATCTTTTTTTTTGTTTTTGTTGTTGTTGTTGTTTTGTTGCTCTTGTTGTTTTTTAAGTTTTCCTTTGGTTTTTCACTAAGAAACTGGGGAACTAGAAAACATGCAATCGCTGCCAATTACGCAAAGATAACAGCCGGTGTCACAGCGGAGGTAAAATTTGTAAAAGGTGCCAAATCAGTACCGGGAACTCAGTAGACAGAGTTGTCATTATTAGTCGGCAGCCAGCTATTAAGGCCGACAACTGCATTGGAGATGATCGGCACCTGAAAATTTGAGAATAACTTTACTGGAAAACAACCATGGGAGGCTATATTGCGTTTATGACCGCCTATCACGGTCCTTGTGAAGCTGGCTTCCTCAAAGCTTAATGACAGCCGTGAGTGGAGATTCAGTTTTGATCTGATGTTGAAAGTGTGGTCTGTAAACAACATTTTGCTGCTGTATATCACTGTTAACTTCCTAATCGATTAATCATGAGCTAACTTCATTCAGAAAACACGAGGTAAGAGAAACGCAATACTTGATTAACTAACGATGCAATTTAAGTACGTGTCTCCTTAAGAACCGGCCAATGATTTTGGTTAGAAAAGTAAATTTCTCTGATATGGGGTTATTTAAAAGCCTTTACCTAAGCATTCATAAAAATGCAATTCGTTTGATCCAAAATAATAATTTAATTTTTTTACGATTTATCAAAGTTTCATGTGGTAGGTACTAGTTTTATGCCGCTGAGACCCGAATAACCCTTACCAAACCAAGTGTATTTTAAAAGTGATTTAATGGTACTTTTAATGTATTTGAACGATTTGAACTACATTTTGAGCTCATCATGGTGTATTTTTATTATATTTTAACAAAAATTCTAAAATAGTGGTAAGAGCTTGAAATGTATTTGAGGTATAGTTAAATGCTATTTAATAAACCGAATAGGTTTTTCCATGTATTTGTAAGCTATTTGTCGCCAAAACTACATTTCAAATAGAGTATTTGCACACTATTTTGACATGACTGGCGAAGTGTTACTCTAAATTGTTTTAAATAGACTATTTGAACACTGTTTGGAAAAGAATCATCAAATGTTGTCAATTTATAATGTAGTTGTAACAAGTAAAAAATAAAAATACGTTTTAAATATGATGTTTAAATACTATTTGAAATGGACACTCATTACTACGCTTCTAAATAGCTCATAAATAGTCTATTTAAAACATGTTCGAAGTTGAATTCACAAGTCAGAGCTATTTGAAAGGCGATTTTAAAATACTGAAACCAGGAGCTGTTTCCAAACAGACTTTAAACAGACTATTTTCTTAGTATTTTGAGAGAAAAACACTTTGTTACAGGTATGTACACAAAATATATTTAAAGTTCACCTCCCCCTCCATAAGTCAGTTAAACTGTTTTAAACGTATTTGTGACAAACTCACAGAACAAAATAAGAGCTATATCGGTTTTCCTTTTTATTGCAGCAGCAATGAAAACGTTTATAGAGTTTTATAGACACATACCCGTAGCCACCCCCCGATTGGATCCTTTACTACAGAATCCGATGCTTCTATTCGTTATGGTGGTCTTTGCAAATACAGTTCCTTGTTTATCATCATGACAGTATATACGGAGGCCGAAGTTAATTATCAACCTCACACGTGTAGCCGAACGCCGACTTGCGGTCCGGGAATTGAACCGGAAAATTGAATAGCAAGGCGATATCGAATGGCGCGTCAAAATACACTTTACTTTACATTTATCCCGACATATTCATTTTCTGAAAAGGTATTATTAAATGCAGTAGCTCGCTGTCAAATCAAACCATGGTATAGTTCCTCGCTTAACACTGGATTCAGTAATAATATCGATGTGTCCGAACGCATTGTAGATCGAAGCATAAATGTTATGACGATCGATACGGCAATGCTTTATTATTATTATTCTGCGAAATGCAAATACCTGAGTGACCTCAGCGTATGTTGTATTCTATTTCGCTCTATAAAGCTTGTGTTTAGAGAAGCGAGGCCTACCGCTCGTATATATTTGGCTTACATGTAAGCTATATGCGAGAGCACACATTATTTTGTAAACAGACAATTTATGGAGCGCTCAGAACAGGAAACATTAAGTTATACACGAATGATGATTACAGTTAAGTCTCTTCTTAAGAATTAAAAGCCATACCTTATATCTGTTTTGGGCCCTCTTATCATGGAATCCTGCACTTTTTCACTTGAAGAACTAGGAATTCAGTCCTAAAGCATTGTGAAATTCCCGCTCAGTCTCGCGCGCTAATCTCGTTCCCAATGTCCTCTCTATCCAGCGTCACATATCACGTAAGATATCTCACGTGAGCACAAACAAAGGTCGTTTGAATTTTGTGCGCGGCCATTATAGCAACCGTTTAGAGATTTCGATTTTGTGGACGTTGTTTTATCCAAGAATGGGCTTATCAACAATTTATCAGCAGAAGAGATGAATATCTGAGATAACAGTCTACATCGGGACGTTTCAAATGTGAGTACAATCATTTGTTTAATCATTATTTTTAGTCATCTACGAAGCTTGAGGTGGCGTTCGATTGAACGTATTCCGGAATATTAAGAACATGAAAGCTGTCGAATTATAACCATGTTTTGCCAGATTTACATGTGTAAAGTGCAAATGTGTCTCAACAAACTATAAAGAAAGAGCTGTAGTGTTTATTTTTATTCCGGAATGCGGTTATTTAGTTAATCGAACGAAGCATATAGCGTACGGTAAGCTACATGTAAGAGATGACAGCCATGCTCCGTCACGCGTGATCAGTATTTTTGATAATTGAATGGAGTTTTCAAGATTACGCGTCGGTTTTGAAAATTCATTCCGAGATCCGGAATTCCCGTCAGAATTTTACCGCATTTTTGGAAACAAAGAGCAACAAAATGTCATTTTGTTTGAAATGTTACATATCCGAACAATATTAGGTTTTTTTATGCTTGCAGCGAAGTTATTTTCCGTTAATTCGTGACTTTCAAACTGTTTTCTACAGAGATCTTCAAGGTTTCATTCAAATCTCGGACGTTACAAAGAAATATTCAAATGTTCATTTCATTCTCTAGATTACTGGTCACGCGTGACGGAGCATGGCTGTAAATACTGTAACGCTTCGACTTTATGCAATGTACGATTAGAAGACGTGATTATTTCTTGACAACAGTGAGTGGTTTAGTGTTATTATATAGTTTGATGGGGTGAAACAGCATTCGTTCTCCTGCCAAATTAAATTCAAAATATATTAACCTCGATCGGTCCTCGATAGTACATGCAATTCATTATAAAATGAGACTACATTCGATATTTGTCTTGGTACAATTTCAGCTTAACTTACATGAAAGTTAAAACATTTCGGTTTTTGCTTTGAAACTAGAGACCTTAAGCAACGACGACGAGTTGGACGACGACGACGAGTAGAATTGCTGAAGGAATGGGCCGAGGACGTCGTTCACGGCGGGAAAACTAAAATGTTAAGCGCACGCTTGGACGTGGACGAGGACATGTAACGATACAGTGCTCATTTTTTCGTGAAGATCGAGAAACAGTTCAATAATTTTACCATGTCTTCTTTTCACGAGGTCCAGGACCTACTTCTCTTGAGTTATGACGACGGTATTCTAGATAAAGATGAGTTTTTGCTACTACATGAGCAAATATTTACATCAAAATATAAGCTAATTTTTTGGAAAATTACACTCTAAAATGACCTTAACGGCATGAAAATTTACGGCTTAAAACAAATGTAAAAGATTACATATAGGTCGGAATTAAGGAAAAACGAAACAGGTAATCGCTTTGTAAGTTCTCGATTTCACCTTCTTAACTTAAATGTTTTGCTGACAAGATGCAAATCCCTCAAAGCCCGAGTTTTGACTGTTTGTAAATTTTTATATTTCAAAATGGCACTAAGATGCAATATCGTGCAAAGATGGGAGGCTAGAGAATATCTAACTTTTCATTCCAAAAGCCAAACATAAACTTTCTTCCTAAACACGATGAAAATACATAAATTTTTACTCACGCTCTCTCGACGTTCGGCCAGGACGGCAAAGATGGCGTTTTCACGTTCTGAACTTCATGTGGACGACGAGCGAAGCATGCGCCGTAGCGCGCTAAGCGACATTTTCACTTCCGGTCGTCGTCCTGAGGGCTTGTCGTCGACCTTGCTTAAGGTCCCTATTAACTGGTCATGATACAGATTACATGTATGAGCTCCAGAATTTACGTTTAACATACAATCGTCATAAAACGCCGAGACGTACATCGAAGTTATCACATGAAAGATCATCTGTAGTCTTGCTTCGTTTTGCGAGTTGTGTCATACCTGTAAGCTTGTCGTGAACCCTTGCTTTTAATCTAGTATTTACTGCTATAAATAATGGTTTGTGTGCATGTGTTATGGATATTTTTTGTTGGACCACTGATGTTTCAGATTTCAAAGCAAGTAAAAACATTACTTGACAAAATGTTGTGTTTACACTTAAACGTTTACCAAGGTTTCAATTTCCTGAGGTCAAGTTACTTTACCTTCGCTAGTATTCGAATCACCAGTGCAACAAATTGAATTGGCTTGAATTTCTAAAAACATGCCTGCTATTAGAAGTGAAGCGGTGGCTTTCGTGTTCATTGCCTTTTATTTTCTAGTTCTT
This sequence comes from Cladopsammia gracilis, assembly GCA_022457155.1. Taxonomy (NCBI): domain Eukaryota; kingdom Metazoa; phylum Cnidaria; class Anthozoa; order Scleractinia; family Dendrophylliidae; genus Cladopsammia; species Cladopsammia gracilis. The sequence continues at coordinate 979,392 of JAJGOT010000239.1, read as the reverse complement.
GAGCGGCAAACAGTAGCCTTGAGATTTCAGCAGCTGTTAACTGCTACAGCACCTCACTAAACTGAAGGGAAAATGGATAGTTTTAACTCAAATTGCATTATGAAATACAAGGCCTGCTAGACATGCATGGCCATGGCCAATGTACCTTTCAGATTGTCTGCCATAAGGATGAAAGGCTTTACCAGGATTGTTTTGTGAAGGATTATTTTGTACCACAGCTAAAAAGCTGTGAACATGCAGTCAAATAAAGTGATCTGAACACCACAGGAAGTGAAATAGTATGCCACCCCAAGGGGATGTATCTGTCATTTTGACCTCGGTTACTGACCTAAATCAGGGATGTAGATTCAGTTTTTAACTGGTGGGAATATACATGTACATGTAGAACTGACAGACGGGTAAAAAATAGAAAAATGTAGTCGTTTTAAAGCTGCATTAGGCTTTAAGGACGTTCGCGCTAATTGTTTATGCGCATCCTTACTGCGCACGCAATTCATCTCGCAACGCCATGCTATGTCATGTACGAGCGCGCGCAAGAGAAGAAATCTAAGCACATAAAGGACTGGTAGCCGTTGCGTTAACTTTGCTTAGATTTAACTCACTTTGATGGTCGGTGACCCCCAATTTTTTTCTTTGCCACTTCTTGACAGATTGTGAATAAATGAACAAACAGTCAATGTAGGAAATTTAATTTTTTTTCCATTTTTCTACCCGCGCAGCATCGAATCCTGCCAATTTGCTGCTGTCAGAGTTTGCAAATGCTGTTGTTTAAAGATTAAATTTACTTTAAAAAATGTGACCAGTTGAATGAATTTGCTGAATAGATAGTAAATGGCACGCCTACACTGACTCCCTTTTGTGGGGTTACGTTTGCGTCGCATTGGAGCCTTCAGATTTTTGCTCGCACGAGCGTGTCTTTGAGGGATTTGCCTCTTTTGTATGATATTATCGGAGGTTTCTTGTAAATGGTTTTTAGCAGTGGCTGATTTTGTATTAAACTCCAGTTATCCATCACTATTTGTTTGAGATTTTGCACTGCTGGGTGGTACGTAGTGACAAAAGGCAATATCTTATCATTAGTCTTTTTCTTTTGTTCGAGTGCCGACTGTCTGAAGGCGAAATTGACCCCTGATAGCGACCTCTCTATGACTGTTTTTGGATACCCACGCGCTATAAGGCGTAGTTTGAAGTTGGAGAGACACTCTTCAAATGTTGTTTTTGAAGAGTTCGTTCTCAGTAGTCTAATTGCTTCGCCTTTGATAAAACCTCTTTTTACGCCTGGCGAGGAAATTCGATCCACAGCAAGGGTATAAATACATGTTTGAAAATTATGCCAAGCAGAATGGTTTAACCGTTCTCAATAAAAAATGCGTTGCTAAAAAGGTAGCAACTAGCACATACAAACCCGGCAACTGATGAGGTTCGAGAGGAGAACCGAAACCATGGTCTTGCCTGAATAGAATAGTGGCGTAAACGAAGCAGTCGCTAGACTGCCAAAATTGCCAACGGAGATTTTAGTAATCACAGTGAGCTCCACAAAGCTATAAAGCATAGCGAATGGAAGCTAAAATTACAGTCTTGACTGAGACGAACTTCAACTCTCTACAAGTTGAATAGCTTTTTAAGCTACAACTCTCTCTGCTATAAAGCTTGGATCCTGAAAATTAAAATCCTGCAAAGACAAATCTAAAATAGCTGGGCCCAGCGTGACTTAAAATTAATAGCAGGAAAGACATTCACGGACAACAGATCATTTCAGATCCTGTCATGTCCGGTATTTCAGAGAGAAAAGTTAGAGAAATTCAAAACTTTCCTACATACTGAAAAATCTACATGCCAATATAAATAATGGCGAAAATAACGAAACAACCGCCAGGCAAAAAAGGACGCTAAAATGAGGTCAACATCTACAAGCGCAACACCACGGGAAATACAACAGACACAGTTACTTGACCTCTAGTCCGTTGCACGCGGCTTTTGAAAGGTTTAAAAACTCAGTCTACACTCTACAGTCACTAAAATCCTCCTTAACAAACGGCTAAATGTAGAATACCCGTCCAAAACATATAGAAGGAGCAAATGGCATTAAAAACATGAGGTAAGAGTCGTGCAGGCCTGCCACCCCCATTTTACACTAGTTTTGTCAGCTTAAGTCATCCCCCAATCCTGAAAATCGTCAAGGCAGTACAATTTTCATCCAGCGCCAAGTTTTTATCGAGGTTTTACCTTGCTGTATAAACGGACCTAGACGGCCATGTTTGTTCAACCAAAGCTTGTCACGCGCCGTTTAGGTTTGTGAACATTGCGACTGTAAACTCAGTGTTTCAAAAAAAGGCTGTAAAGGCATTGAAGTCGATCGAGAGTGTGGGGAAGAATCAGTACAATAATTTTGTAAAGACAGTGATCGAAGATAGAACTGTATCGATTCATGCCGAATACCATCAAAAGGAATTATTTGCCACTGTCAAACGACAAACCCTCAAGCCTAAAGAAAGTCAAAGCAGCAAGTACGTGCACCGAGAGGCGATTGCAACCTTTTCAGCCGTCTGTACATAGCCACCCAGCATCGAAGCGGAGACCTTGACTATTTTTCATGCACGAAAACCAGCCCTACCCGCCATCTCTCTCCGGGTTTGTAAAGCAAAGATTCGGGAAAATAAATGTTTTAACCCTGCCAGTTCAAAGCAGCCTGATCCACCCAAACTCTATGACTGTAAGATCTTTGATGGAGTAGCGGTTGTCCATGACCTTCCTTTCACAGCTGTTTCCACTTTTGATAGTTGTGCTAAAACGGCTTTATCTTATTTATTGTGAATCATCCTCAATCAAGTAAACGAGTGGACATTGTTTGGGATACGTACAAGGAGAAGAGCATCAAGGTTTCAACCAGAGAGAAGAGAGGTAAAGGTCAGAGAAGAAAGGTCACGGGTGACCAAGATCATCCAAACTGGAAAGCGTTTCTTCAAGACAATACCAACAAGAAAGAACTGTTTTCTCTTCTGACAAGAAGAGTTGCAGATTACCAGTTTCCTGAAGACAAGGAAGTAAACATCACCTCAGACGAATCTGTTGTCTCAATCAGAGGTTCTACCGATATACAGAGATGCGACCATGAGGAAACTGACATGAAAATCGCTGTGCATGTTATACACGCGCTGAGGATGCAGTCAGGTTTTCGTCCGCACGGTGGATACGGATGTTCTGGTCAAAACGATAGGGCTTTTCCATGACTTGATCGTTTTGTATCCGTTTACATCCATCTGGATTTGTTTGGGCGCGAGGAAATATGTCCAGTACTCATGGAAGTCATTCATTGATGCGACAGAGGCATTTCTGTTCCTTCACGACCCGTATAATCAGCTGGACAAGGATGATTCTATCTTCGAGCTTCTGGAGCGATTAACTGTAGTTTTCTATGACAAGACCAGCAATATGTTCAATGTAAATGAAGCCCGCAAAGAAATCTTTACCCAAAAGAACAGAAAGCTAGAGAACTTACCTCCTACACAGGTAAATTGAATGCACAACATTCCTAAGGGGTGAAATTCAGACTTTTAAATTACTTTACGGATCTTATTACATTCCTGTTTTTGTAACCACAAGGCTGATTTCTACTTTGCTTATGCAGGACTCGCTGCTTCAGCACGTTTTAAGAGCAATTTACCGAAGTAGCATCTGGTACACAAGACTTCAGTCTGTTTAGATGGTTCCTTCAGCCGAGGGATAGCGTTGGTGTGACATGGATAAAACGTGGAGACCGGTCTGGATAACCCTACCTAAAGTAGCCAAAGCCTGTCAAGCTTCTTAAATGTGGCTGCAAACATGGATGTGCTGGCAGATGTGTCAGTGCTCCGGCGAATGTAGCAATAATTAACACTAACTTGATATTAATTGTCTTTCAACTGAGAAACAGACATTGTATATAACGCTGTTTTCATAGACACTGAAACGAACTTCATGTTTTCTCAATTTGAGTCGGATGTTCCATTGTAAACGCAGAGTTTTCAATCAAGCATGATGTCCTAATATGCAGGTATAATGTATATGTTGTGGTTCAATTTTATCCTTTGTTCAAATTTTATTTTCCTTTGTTTAAAACTCATTATCATACATTATCATAACCAAAAACAAAGGAAAATAAAATTTGAACCAAGGATAAAATTGAACCACAACATATATATTGGTAAAGCCTCGTCATGTACTGTAACAACAGGCCAGTCTCCAATCCACTCCCAACCCCCCGTTCAATTACTAGATTATCAGTTAAACACTTTCCTATTCAGTTTGCACAATAGAAAAGAATATGTTCCGAATTCTGCGTTGTCTGGCAGTTTTCAAAGATGATTTCGTTTACTGGTAACCTATATGAACGGATCAGACGCCCCCCCGGAAATATTTCCGTGATTTCTGTCAAGCTTGCCTTTACTCCCATTTTCATTTTTGTACGACTTTCATTTTTCGATATTGATATAAACACAGGATGTGTGTGCTTGTTATTAAATAATTATTTACCGCAGTCTGTATAGTAGTGATATTGCTGTTTTGCATTCAATATGGCGAGAAACCAAAACCTCGGCGTGTGGTTGTCACGTGACTACATCATAAGTCAACATATTCTTTGTAAACTTAACCATAGTACCCGAATAATATTTCTAATGTTTTTAAACTAATATTTCCCTATAATAGGCATAGTGTAACATGTTTAAAACATTCAAATATACCAGCCTCGTTTTCATGCTAGTCGAAAAAGTGTTAAAAAATAAATTGCGTGTCACGCCCCCCCCCCCCCCCCCCCCCCCTGGATAATCGGATCAAGTGGCACCCAGCCTAAATTTGTTTGCAGTATCATAAAGACTTTGTGTGCCAAATTTGGTGCTTTCGTCCAGTCGGTAACGATATTTTCCCTAAGCCACCTCACTATAGAGGCGGATAATCTGTTCAGACGAATCATCCGTCTCGGGCTTGATTTATACAAGAGACGGGTAATCTGCCACGACCAACTTTAGGCTACGCGAAGAAGCTCCTATTTCCTTTGCTTAACACTGCTGCAAATATCACAGCGAGCGTCTCAGGAAAAGAAAAACGATGCTTCACAAAAAATGGTCAAAGGTCATATTTGTGGGTTGTGATTGGTTGAAATCCATCCATTTTGCCAGTTTCTGATTTCAGGGGTTTAATGATGTTTGTTTCCAAAATTCCGATTGTGAGCGGCGTAAAAGGTAAGCCTAGCTTAGATGCTTTTTCCGACCTTTAGAGTTCGCGTGTAATTGAAAGGCACAGTACAGCAAAGAAAATTATCACTGAAAGCGAACTGGACGGACCATTCTACGTGATTGTCCTATACTTTGCATATTATACTTTATTCTTAACGGTTGGCTGTTATATCATGTAAGGGCATTTTGGAAATAATTTGCTTTGTTACTGCTTTGCCTATCATGCCCTAAAAATGACTTTTTAATTAGCGCGAAAACCATCTTATAAATTTTCTCGAAACTTCAATTTGCAGCTAGTGAAGCGTGAATACTACGAACTACGAAATTTGAAAGTTTTATTACGAATTATCTGACTAGATTACCCCTGAATTGTATGACACGAAGTTCAATTACTAATTAATCGAATAAATAACAAATTTGGAGATTAAAAAGTCTATGTGGAGTTTTTTGTACTCAAAACATCAAGGTTATTTTCTATCAGTTTGAAAGCAGGAAGAAACAGCGAGAAAAAAAAACATTTAAGTGCACCTGATTGACGCGCGCGCAACGTAGGTGTCCAATTATAGCTATCCAATTACAAAAAAATTGTAATTGGATAGCTGATAAATAATTTTGTTATTGATACGATTTTGAGAAAAAAAAAACGACATTGTTTAAAACAAAGGGCAATAAGCCGGTGTTGCTACACATTTCACACACTTGGTGAAGTATGAAGCCATGTCTTCTCTGCGAAATTTTTGATTTCAAACATACATGCACCTCACGTTAAAAATAAGCTCAATGTTAAATTACCTCTTGAGTACACTTCCACCTCACATAGCTGAAGAATCTGACTCTTTGTGGTAAGGATACCAAGATATCTACCAGTATTCAGTGGATTTCTGTAGCACACAGCCGATGCTATGAACTGAATAAATGTGTACATACCCACACACTCAGGATTACTTCTTACATTCGCGTTGTTACCTGCCATAATAAAGCAAAAGTACAACTGTAATAAAAGGCCCCAAGCACTCGGCGTCTACGCTCTTGCTTTAGTGGAACAACTAAGTGGAGTAATAAAAGAATAAAATAATATCGTTGAACTATTTGTTGCAATAAAGAACACCCGCGGATATTAGCGCTCTGTAGGGGTAGTACTTCAGTTTCAAGATCTGTCGTGGTAGCAAAATTAATCATGGACTTAGCCATGAGAGCCTCTTGTTCAGTTATGATTGTGGTTCCGTCGAAGGTAATTTCCCGCGGACAAGTATATCCTTTAGCGATTTTACTTCATGTAGGCAACAATCGGTTGTTTGTTGAAAATTTTGGCAAGTCCCGGTTGGGCTCAAATGTAGTACAACATTTTGAATATTACTACCCTTTTTCTATTCTGCATGTACAGCAGAAAACATATACCTAACTGTTGTCATTTTACTCGTTTGAAATATTTGACATTTTAATAATAGGGGGACGGATTATCCGTCCGAGACGCATTGTCCGTCTCAAACGAGAAATCAGGCTTAACTTAACCTGCTGAACTATATAAGTCCATAAAATGTCTACATATTTGCAGTGTAATATATTAATAATTTACACTATCTATATATTTCCCTAAATGTTTAACAGTTTTCTATAATCACAATACCCACCTAACGTTATATTATAGTCTAGATTCCTTTGCTGTATATTGTTGTCCGGCGAGAACCTGTTGACAATGCGAACTTCAGAGACTGGCAAGTTATTTGAATCCAGGTCTACTCGCCACCAGCTGGGATTGTCTGAATAAGTATGCGAACAATGGCCATTATCATAGTCTGTATCAGCATTGCCATCCACTGCTTTTACTGAATCACCAGTACTGTAGGTAGAAGATTGTCCAGTGGTCTTACCAGCAGCAAGGTTCTCTGGGTTAATGGTCAAAATAATCGTAAATATTAATCCTCGTTCGTACGTTCGAAGGTTTACGACACAAGTGAAGGAAAGCGGCGTACTGCAGTGTACATACATGTGGATTGCGATGCGAAGTATGCAAATAGTAGATAATAAGTAGTTGCGAGCACTTAACAGATTTCAAAGTTTTGTAAATCTTTGCTTGTGATCTTCTTTATGAGATTACGAAATAAAGTAAAGGCTCCTGCATTTTGTGTGATGCGCGGTGGATCAGTGGTCAGCGCGTTTGGTTACAGATCTGAAGGTCAGTAGTTCGAGGCCCAGTATGTGTCGTCCTGTTGTTTGCGTTGACCTGAAAGTTTGCTACACATTGTCTCTCTCCGCATGTGTTAATAGCCATTTCGGAAGGGGCTGTCACATATTGATGCGTTCAAGTACTAGTGTACACGACAATACCGCGAGATAGGTTGCGTAAAAATAACGTTACGGAGGCATACGCGTTTTGCTGCCATATAATAAGTTGAAAAAGAAATCAAGAGTTACGAACAATTTTGCAGAGTAACAAAATATCACGATGGTGTGTTGTTTTCAGACCTATAGTATAGAACTGTTCAATTTCATTTTTCTTCTTTTAACACGTAAAGAATGTGTTTTCTTATTATTAGAACAATGTTTTGTTTTCTTTTGACACTATCTGACCTACGTTCTTATGACTAACGCTTACGGGCCATTTGTCAGAACAGGACGGCTGGACCGGCTAATTCGTAAATAGAATGCCAATGTTTTTCTGAAAAGGCCGGTCATACGGGTTTAGTAAAAAATAGTATACATTATTTTGATGGACTTCTAGGTTTTCATAAATAAAATATTTGCTTGCGAATAGAATTTTTATGCCTTTTCCCGCCTTTTTGTATTTTTAGTTAATAAATCCGAGTGGGCTTGGGTAGGAAGTAATTTCCTATTTCGAAGGCCCTTGTTTCTTGAGCCATGTCCCTAACCTTTTGTCAGCCTTACAAAACCCTGCTGCCGTTGATGCCAAAATTTGCAAGGAACTTACCGCCCACAGACTTGCTGGTCCATTTTCTTCTCCCCCTTTCCAGTTTATCGGGTTTCGCCGCTTGGCTTGGTTCCCAAGAAGACTCTAGGGAAATTTCGTTTAATCCAACACCTTTCATTCCCTAAAGGGTCATCACTGAATGATGGCATTTCCCCAGCAAATACAAGTGTTTCCTATGCCACAGTTGAGGATGTCATTCATTTTATCAAGACTGTTGGCTCTGGGTGTTTTCTTGCTAAGACCGATATCAAAAAATGCTTTCCGAATTATACCAAACCGCCCACACGATCACAACTGTTTAGGCATTTTTTGGAAAGGCTTGTATTATTACGACATGGCCAAGCCGATGGGGTGTACATGTTCCTGGAAGACGTTTGAAATATTTAGCACTGCAATTGAATGGATTGCCAAGAACAAATTACATATCCCATATATTTTGTATTTGTTAGATGATTTCTTAATTGTTGCCCAACTTGAAGAGCAGTGTAAAGGTCAACTGGATTTGTTTTCAATGTTGTGCGGCTATTTGGGCATTCCTATGGCACCAGGAAAAACTGTCGGTCCAGCCACCACCATTGCATTTGCAGGCATTGAATTGGATTATTCTCTGATGGAAGCTCGTTTGCCGCAGGAAAAACTTGTGAAATGTTGCGAGTTAATTTCTAGCTTTCTTACACGTAAGAAAGTAACTTTGAAAGAAATTCAGTCCTTAAAAGACCTACTCAATTTTGCTTGCTTAGTGGTAGTTCCTGGTCGGGCTTTCTTGCGCCGTTTGATTGATATCACCATTGGTGTTCGAGCCCCTCATTTTCAAATCCGGCTTTCTAGAGAGGTAAAAGAAGACCTTCGTGTTTGGCAAACATTTCTTTTTGGTTTTAATGGTCGTTCCTTTTTCCTATCAGATGCCTGGTTACTTCAAATCAGTTAGAGTTATACACCGATGCATCGGGTGCCCTGGGATTTGAGGCCATTTTTGGTCCTAACTGGTGCTATGGGAAATGGCCGGATAACTGGCGACATAAGAATATTGCTTTTTTAGAATTTTATCCTATTGTTTTGAGTTTATACTTGTGGGGTACTGACATGCACAACCGCTGTATTTTATTGATCACTGATAATGAAGCTTTAGTTCACGTCATTAACAAGCAATCATGTCGGGATAAGTATTTAATGGTATTTTTGCGTAAGCTGGTGCTAGTTTGTCTCTCTCACAATATCGTTTTTAAGGCAAAGCATATTCCGGGTGTGCAGAACAAGTTGGCTGATGCTTTGTCTCGATTACAATTGCAGACCTTCCAACAACTGGCACCGGCTTGCATGCACCCACAGAGATACCCCTGCATCTGCAGCCTCCCAATCAGTTTTTTGAATCCATATTGCAAATTCCCTTTTCTGGGTTACCCATTTCGCCACCAGCTTTGGCTCTGTTCATAGCATACCTATTTGATAAACAGTATGCCCCATCCACTGTCCATACCTAGGCCTATGTGTCGGCACTCGGTTATTCCCACAAGCTAATGACTTTTTCAGATCCTACAAAGGTTTTTATATTTTTCAGATGCTTAAAGGCTATCACAAAATTGGTTTCCATGTAGATAACCGTTTGCCTATCACTCTTACCATTTTGAATCGGTTGATTTCAACAGCAACTGAGCTTCAGGGATCCCCCTACTAAATTAGCCAGTTCCGGGCCATGTGCTCACTGGCGGTTAGGTGAAATTACAGTTGTCCAGAAGCGTGCTTCTAACTCACCACTCCAATTATATCAACTCACCAAGCTGCTGAATCCAGCCGGAGACTTAGTGTCATACAAAGTCAATTTTTGGGATTTTAAGCATCCGTATAATGAGCGCCCCTTTTCAATCATTGTTTCCCTTCAACAGAGTTCTTGTCCAGTTGCATTGTTAACAAGTTACTTGACTCTTCGAGGAGTCAGACCTCGCCCCCTTTTCATGACAGTGGATGGGTTGCCTGTTTCCAGATCTTGGTTTTCAGATCAGCTTTCATTTAATAGCCATTCAGCTATGTCGCTTTCCCCCTCACGTTACAAGGGGCACAGCTTTCGTACTGGTGCAGCCTCCTATGCTGCAGATCAAGGTTTGTCAGATGCACAAATTCGCTTATTAGGACGGTGGAAGTCTAATGCTTTCCAAAAATATATCAGGGTGCCTTGTTTGTCCTCTTAATGGGCTGTAGCTACAGGTACCTCTGCATAATTAGCGATGTGTTTGCCAGGAGCAGTTAGCAGGGGCGACTGTTCCGTCATCTGCACTATTGATAATTTGAACTTAGGCCAGTGGGTGCAGTTAGCAAGGGCGGCTGTTGCACTAGGTTAGGTTCTAACTTAGCCTCATAGCTATTTGTTATTATAATACCTATATGACAGTCCGGTTAGCAAAAGCGACCATCTCACTGGGTTTAACCATACCGTAATAATTATGCCTCTTAGATTTAGTCGTTCTACTACCAAAGGGGGTTCGGTTAGCAAGGGCGGCCGTCCCACTAGGTAAGTAGTCAATATCAGGTTATTTTTATGGCTCCAGTCAGCAAGTGCTCATGTCAACATTGACTAAGCAAGTTCATTTTTCAAGTTTTTGTGTGTTAGATTTTTACAAATTGGCCTGATGGTTTAGTTAGCAAGGGCGGCTATGTCGTCAGGTTCATATTTCACATTATTCCGTTATTGCGAGTAGGCCAGTTGGATTAGCTTGCAAGAGCGGTTCGTCCACGGGTCTTTCTCTTCTTTTGTGCTCAGCTTTCCTGGGGTGGGGCAGCATCCCGTGATGCTTTTGGCGTTTTCTGTGCCCTCACATTTACTGGGCCAGGTTATGTATTAATCCCTTTTCAAGGAAAGCTTGATATTTTGAATAAAAGCGGCTATGAGCCTGTGCTCATAGCCATAATGATCCATAGTAAGTAAGTAAGTAACTAACCCTACCCTTCACCTCAACCATACATGTTTGTGTTCATTCTTTGCCCAGTAAACAGAGCTCAGGCAAGCCAGCATTTTTGGGTTAGTTTATAAAGGGATGGAAGAGAAAAGGCATAAAGGTGCATTATGTTTACAAAATGACCAGTAGGCCGGTCAGTTCTGACAAATGGTAAGCCCGCTAAGTTTAATTAAGTTCATTTCGATCTTTAATAGGGCGAGTTTTCTCATTAAAAGAAGGAAGAACCTTTGGAACGTGTTTTTTCAAAGCGTGGACCACTTAATTTATTACAACCCATACTTCCTTTCGGTCTTGCCGACGCATACGTTTCAAGACATCGACATGTATGACAACATTTCCTAAAATAGAATGGCCACCGGCGAGATAATTCTAGGTGTAACCCTGCGATGGACTCATCCAGCTGGGAGTAGAAATACTTCTGGTTGTTTTTTTGCTACAGTGGGCTGCATGTTGGTCGTGTGCGACTTCACTTTACCCCTAAATAAAAATTGGCTAACGACGCTTATAACCCATGTAGTTAATATTTTCCACAAATGAAATGAAAATGTAACTTTTATGTACACAGTAAATGCAGGTTACTGAATCTATTTATAACCATTTTGTAAAGGTAAAAGAACCACATTCACCTGGTCTATACTTCCCTCCAAACACCTCCGTTCTCATACATGAATATTGGTTGTGTTTAGTCGCTACTACAAATCGCAACCACCTCGTTAAGGCTCCTTTGTATAAAATGTTCTTTTTCACTGTAGTCTGATTGCTATTCCCCGTAAAGGTCTGAAAACAAAATCATCATGTTAGTACTCTTTTAATGGGTTTTGTAATCAACTTCCATGACTGATTTTTCTTGTTAGCACGACATAGGTTAGCGTATAGTAATTATCTCTTGGTTGCTATACATTGCTTGCCACTCGATCCCACAAGTTTTGCCGAAAAATGAGTTGTCGTCAGTTTGAAGCCAGCTCTGTCAACGATGCGCAGAATAATCAAACAAAATTAACAAATAAAATCATCCACAGTGACATCAACCAGATACAGGTATGTTTTTTTTCTTGCTAGCGCGATATGATTGGTTTCCAAAATGAGAGGAATCTAAATCAAATTCAGTTGAGGAAACGACTAGCGCCACCGAAAACTTATGCACCGCTCTGCTAATATTGCAACATCCAAGCACGATTCTACTCATGCATGAAATAACTGAAATGCGCTTGCTGCAGATCGTATAGAAGTAAACTGATAGGATAACAGGCATGGCAGCCGAAGAAACAATTACACTGCTAGGGAGCCCACCTGCCAAACAACAAATATTTTTGGTTTGGGTAGCGGTTTAAATTTTCAAAATTGCCTGTGGCGTAAGCAATGTTTAAACGTTCGATTCCCTCTCCCGTATGGTCGAAATTGTTCGGTATTCTCGAAAAAAAAAAGCAATTGTTACTATTTAAAAGCTCCCGAGAAAACCTAGGTAAAACCTCACGGCAGCATCTACAAATGCCATCAAAGCTCGTGACATTTTGTCTGTTATTGAAAAAATACTGTAATCGACATTCAGACTTCATTTCATATATTGGTCCTGGCGTGGAAGGCGATATGCCGCGTCGATTAAGCAGGTATACTTTTCCATTCCGTTCTTGTCACATTTTTTTCATTCCTCTCCAGTTAGATTGTTTCCAGCTTAACCATCGGACATACAAGGGGAAGGGATGGGGGGGGGGGGGGGGGGGGATTAATGCCATCCACTTCAGGTTTTTCTCCAATTTTTTTCAAGACCATTTACCGTTAGATCATGCCCGCTTCAGTAGCTGTCGTTTATCCTTGAGACACATTTTGGTAAAGTTTTGCGACAATCGTTTGTTATAGTAACGAGATAAGACGTTGTATAAAAAGAAACATAGAATGCACGATCACTGCAACAAACCGATGAGAATGGCCGGATCTGGTTTCCAGACCTAGATCAGTATTAATACTTGAAGTGAAGCAAAAAACGGCAAACTGATCCTTACGGCAGGAAAACAGAAGCAGAAGCAGAAGCAAATAAAATAAAATAAAAGTGGAATATAATAGTGCCCAATATTTCGCTTTGCAAAACAAAGCTTCTTCAGGGGCTAGCACTATAAATGATTACAACTGTAAAACCGTTATACAAGTGGTTTTGAAAAAACTAAAGAATAACAAAAACAATGAATATGATTGGCGAAGGGTTTGACGGGTGATAAACTAAACTGACTAGTGATGAGAAAGTTAATGAAGTTCGTCGCGTCTGTTGATTCCAAGTGGTTCTAACGTCTTTGCTTTGTCTATGAGAAATGCTTCACGCGCTTTTCGTACAGAGTCTCTGCTATTACGTATTAATTCCAGTGGTATAAGTGGTAGACGTTGTAAGCGGTATGAGGTCAAGCCATTTTTGAAAAAAAAAACATATAAGCAAAAACGAAACAAAAACCAAATAAACCGCTTCCAAAAGCAGCAAAATGTTTAATTGTATCATTTTTACAACTCTAACAAAAAATGTTTGCAATTTTCGTATTTTCCCGGCTAATTTGAATTTTTAGATGGCGGCCATTTTGGATGACGTCACGGACCCCAGCAGCGCTATAACCCATAATAGTTACTTTATTTTGCAGAGAACATCATAGGCTATCTTTCAGAGATAAAATATTTGCAAAATATTATAACACCGCAAAATCCCAAGAAAGTTCGTCGGCTCGCAACAAGCTTAAATAACTCAACTATGACATTTCTTTACTTTGCAATAATGTGCTTTTCTCCGCACCGATTTCCATCGATCGAAAGAACCAATCAGGTCGTTTATAAACCACATAACGCAAATGACGTAGGACAACTCAGTTTTTCTCGCGCGCTTGGCTGTGATTGGTTAATTCAGATCTGGCCGTATGCAAGGCAGGCAATAGGAACAACAAGATACCTTAACTTGTCCAACGTCTTCATAATCTGTCCAAGTTGTTCCATCTGTGGATGTCTGCAGGGTGTATGTCTTCACCCAATCCGTTGATTGGGTATTACCCTGAGTGGACACAGCACAGATGATATGAAGTGTCTTTAAGTCGATCTGCAGATATGGAGAACTGTCACTTATGAATGCACACCATGCTTCCCCAGCTGTGTAATTCAATCGGCCATGTTTGGCCGGTGTGTTCCCATTTAGTTCAGAAGAAGCACTAATTTGACTGTCTGTGATTGCGTTACTTTCCATTCCAAGATCCAGATCAATACAGTCTCCTGTAGTAAAAAAGTATAAAAAACACCAATCACGTGCGCATGGCAAGACATACTGCTGCGTTAAGTTATGCAACAAGATATTTCGAACAACAATTCAGGTGGCTCGAATTATTTTTTTGCCGCGCGCCGACTGGTTTAAACTCGCGCGGAACCTACGAAAAAAAACAATGATAGCAAAAACAAAAAATGACGACCGAGTAGTATTTTCTCCTTTCCAAGTTTTCCTTCACTTGGCAGGCAGTCTGGTTTACCGAGCTCGAAAACTATACTTACCTTTTTTGTCGATCTTCGAGCCGCTTCTGGTTTGGCTCATGATCATAGCGCTAAACACAAATATTTCAGCGAACCAACCGCGATATTAACACGATCGACAAAAACGCGGCGCCATGCATGTACAATTGAAAACTAAAATACTATTATTTAGCTACAAATATATAACTTTATTTCATACCAGTTAAAAGAATATATCATACATAGGACAAAAATAACAACAAGGCTATTGGAATATCAACAATCACTAAGCAGAAATGAGTGAATACAAAGCAAAGTTACGTGTTAGAATAACAATAAAAAATAAACGTAATAATTAGCGAGTAAATGAAACTACAGTTGAGAAATGCAGCCATCAGGACAAACTGTAAACTCAACATTTTGCTATGATGAACCAAGGTTTGTAGAATGATATTTTCCTCAGTCGGGAAAAGATTTGAGAGTACTTACAGCTATTCCCATGCAGCAAGTCTCCAACGTATGCGTGCTTGATTCAGACGCCACAAAAAACAAAAAATTCGCGATTCTGGACAAAAAAAAACTATGACTGTGACTTTGAGAACTAGGAACCAAATGTCACTAACGAGATTGTAAGTGGACTTCAATAAAAGTGAATTCTTGAACTGTCAACAAAACATGAAGCTATAGAGCGTATGCACTCACGTGGCAAGCAGCTATGCAAATTTATTGGAACAAAAGAAAGTGTTAACATAAGAAAAGCGTTCAAATCCCACAGGATTGTTTTGGTACACCAACATGGCCGCCGTTCTATTGTTTTGGTACACCAATATGGCCGCCGTGACGTCATGTGCATACGCTCTATTGATCGCGAGCAAACGAGCTAATTATATCGCCATGTGTTTTTCCTCGTCAGCAACAAGTCGATCTATTCAAGCGACGTAAAAGGCCCGATAAAAAAATCCATGGCTCAAAACGTCACTGTAGTGGTTTTAATTACGATTATTTTTTTGTAAAACGTACTCAACTTTAATTTTGGTAAAAAAAAGGTCTGCACTTTGATAAATACCACCGTCAATTTCATCGTCATGAACACATAAATAAAGAGAATACTTCCCGACATATTTTAGCACTAAGATGAAAACAACCGTGAATAATAAGAGCGAATGTGATGTAAACATTGTACATAATAAAGCTCACCATTCTGGCTTCTGTAGGTCTAACAATCTCCAGCGATGCTTGTCGTGAACCCTCGACGCTGTACTCGCACGCTGTACTCGAACGCGTTTTGCAAGGAAGTTTACTCTTTCGCAATATTACACATGTTTTTGACAAAACAAAAAAATTGGTTAATCGAACGAAACATTTCGAGGAAATCTAATGGTAAGTTCTGAAGTTCCATAAAATAGTAAAAAGCGCAAAAGCTTACAAAATCCACGGCAATGAAGCGAAAACGTTTTCTCGATCGAGCACAATGGCCAGCACGTCGGCCAGCTCAATGTGGTCCGTAGGTGTCCGCGCGTGTACACGCAAAGGTCAGCGGTAATCCTGACTGAGCATAAGTAAATGTCCCCCTATCCCAGGAGGGGGGAGGCTACCATATAAACATGCCAGGAGTTATTGTTGGGCTACCACATTAAAGTGACTAGGATTGATGTCGTACCTTTAAGGTAAAATTTAATGGACACAAGGGCATCTGTACCTACCATGGCCAGTCTCGAATATTCTATTCAAAATGTCATTAATGCTTTTATCATTTTCCAAGACTTATAGAACCACATTATTTAATCAAATGTTTGTAGTTTGTTATATAATATGTTTCATTTTCTGGTAGTATGAGAGTTACATGGTTATGACAGTTAACCCTTTAACTCCCAAGAGTGCCAGATTTCCATTTTTTTTTATTTATTGCACTATTTCAGCCAAAAAACAAAATTCAAGAAAAAAAAATCATAATTTCATTTTGTGAAATATTAAAAAAAGAAATGGTACCATGCAAAAGTACTGCTGTAGTGCTGTAGAGGTTTCATTTGAATGGTCACATCATAGGATTTCGTCCACACACTTAAAAGTTAGAATTACACTACATGACTCCATAATGGACTCTGGTAGCAAAAAGGTTAACCAGAAATTTGATTGTGACTGTAATTATCTGGAACCAGATCATCACTCCCTGCCATATTGGTAATTATAATAGCTTTATATTTATTATAATGTCTAGGTTTCATATTTACAGTAAGGGTCCACATGAACATAACAATGCACTAGTTAGCTTTGTATAGAAAAAAATCATAGGCAGGGCACGGGCTCAGGCCAGTTTATGAAATGAAAGGAAAATTTAAGTGGATATATGTATAAAGACAAGGAATCAATGTCCGATTGCAAACATCAAAAAACCAATTCCAGGACAGTCATTCTAGGAACCAGGCAACCCTTTCACAAAGGCAATATATAGATCTTAAGTAAACGTGGAAGAAGCAAGTTTTTTTAAAAGGACAGGAAGCAATAATCGAGTAAATACATGATGTCTTTTTGTAACACTGTTAGACTAAAAGAAAGGTTTATCACCCAATTTAAAATGAAAGAAATACAGACTTTTGAAAAATGACTTTGGGCTTTTCAATACTACATGTAGGCATTTTTCATTATTAGCTTAGCACTTAATCGATGAGATTATCCTAAACTACAATTCATTTTAGTGGTCCTACAATAAGTAATATGAAACACTATCACTGCAAATAGTCAAAACCTTATTTTGCATCAAAATACATGCATGTACATTGTTCAAAAGACAAGTGCTGTCAGAGGATATGATCAAATGAGATACTGTTCAGAGCTTTAAATATTTAAATGTGGCTTTCAAGCAGTGCATGAACTGCGAACTGGCTATGTGTTAGCCCCATGATTCCGACATCATTTTTCCTCGCATCCCAAGGGTCGAATTCGACTCCAGAATTCCCGAAGTATAATTTTCTTTATATTTCCTTTGGTATTCGGCCGTCCACGCGTTGGAAAACGGGAGGCCATAAGACCATTGACTTTGAATGTCAAAATCTTGTCCACCGGTAGCACTAAAAACTACGGAAAGACGTTTCAACCGATAGACTAATAATTTAAAAAATCTAGGATAACAGTTACGGCCTTCCAACTACACAACTTGGGACGATGCAGAAAGATTAGCATTCACTTCACGATTGGTAATTTCGATGGCATCGAAAATGGCGGATTTCACCGTATGAGCGCGCAGTGAATTATGGATGACTAGGGTCCTTTAAGTTATTTTAAAAGATGTTTATTCCTATCCCACAACAATTTATCTGAATGTAAAACAGAAAACACTGTTTAACTTTTCGACTTCCTGCAGTCATCTTGCACGCCTTCCTAAGCGGAGTGAAATGTAGAATAAGTACGTAGTAATTGGACTGAGTGATGTACAATTCAGGGAGTACTCGAGCACGATTCCCTACCTAATTAATCGCCTCAACAAAAAAAAAAATGAAGATTAAAAAGGCTATGTGAGTTTGAAACCTGGACGGAAACAGCAAAAACTGTTGAACCCATTTAAGTGCACCGCACGCGCAACGTAGGCGTCCAATTAAGCTATCCAATTACAAAAACTTGTCATTGGATAGCCGTGTTGAACACCACGTGACAGCACGCAAACTATGTAAGAAATAGGCGCGTGGATGACCAGATACAATCTAAAAGTTTGTTATTAAAACGATTAATTTAGAAATTTCACGTAGCTACTCTCAATCTAAAATCCAATACTTGCTTATAGAGGAACATTTTTGTTTCCTCGTATCTGCCGAGTCAAAAAACAGATGTTGGCCAAAACTGAAATAATTTTACACTATAAGATGTTTACCTGTTATTTGTAAAATAATCTTCTGGATAAGTCTACTGACTTCAGATACTTATAACATCACACAACACGAGATTCTGTTATTACAATTTATGACAGTTAATACAAATTCGGCAACTGTCATGTTAAGTGTCTCTATAACTAAATCGAGTCTCAAGGAAATCTTTCAGAAAACTTGAAAGTATGTAACAACGGCCTCACATGTACAATAATAATTAGTGCACAAAATGGAGAGAGCATAAAATTGTGACTTTTCAGATAACACCTTTGGATTACAACCATCAAATAAAAAGTTGAAAGCGCATTATACTTCTTGTTTACTTCTGTCGATGACACGGAACCCAGTTTAATTCGAGCTGTGCAGGTTAAATCTCGTATCGTTTTCATCTGCTAGTATGTAAATTCTAAAGGTTCAATAGTTATATTCATAAAGAAAACTTAGTCAAGTGTTAACAATGCCTTTACGATTTGCATAATATTCTAGGCGAGCCAATCTCTACATACTTCGCAAAAACAACACGGTAACAAAGAAATGAGCCCATGCATGTCTATAACATACGGACAGATTTTACGGGAATAAACATATCGAGATAAGCTAATTATCTACAATTACGAAGAGCTGATTACACTAATAGTAAGTTAGAACTTGGAACCAATTGATATTTTCGCCACCTATTCCAGTAGAGCGAAACATAGTTTGATTCGGTCGATAATTTTCAGTGTAAAGCCCAAATCAAACGGTGCATATGCATGCTAGTTGATGATTGTTCGGGCGAGAGTGTTGATCCTAACTATTATATATTGTCATCAAACAGTGCATGATGGCGCATAATAATTAAAAAAAAAGTTGTCGATAGTTGCTGAAACATAACATGGGCAAAGTCACCGACTGATAAGTCGCTTGACTCGCAGATACTATCGATCGACGAATCGACTGCTATCGTCTTCGTTTTCGGGCCTCGACAGAGACTGGCGATCGACTCTTCGTGGTCATTTTACAAAAAAATGTACAGTTCATCCAGCTACTTCAGGAGGCAACAAAAACTGCTATCAACTTTCAAGCGCTCGGTCAAACGGTCAGTACTATCATCAACTATCATGAAATTGTTTAACATGTTCAGAGTGAATGATAGCGTGCAATAGTCGACGATAGTTATGATAGTTCGTGTTCATACGGGAGCACGAGTTTGAAAAATCATAAACCATCGACTGGCCTGAAAATACTAGACGATGTATGATTCGTTTATGCTTTGAGAAGATTACGAATCAGACATCTGCGTGATCACGAACAAGATGGAACAGCTAAATCATGCTAACAGGAAGTAAATTACATTTCTTTTATATATCTGGAGAAACAACCAATCTCTTTGCATTTTCACGATCTGCTTAGTTTCTTATAGTCATAGAAACCACATTAAACAAAGTAAAGTGCAGATTTTGCTGTTTACTTCGATGCAGTATTCAATTTTATTTAAAGCATCATCACGCATACTAAGCAGATATCAAAATATTTTAAGTTCGGTAAAATTCCACTCTGAAATTTGCGTAAGACAGATGTAATTCATACAAAACAAACAACCTTGGAATATGGATACATATCAGATAACACTGGACTCACCTGATACCAAAGAAAGAAGAAGTGCGAGTATTGACACCCGGAAATACGGGTAAGAATTACATGACGCCATGTTAGCGTGTTTTAATTCTGGCCACTGAAGGCCGTCTCGTCTATGTATGCACGTTTCGGTTGACCAATCACTTTTAACATTTGTTTTCGTCGTCATCATATTCATCACAGCGTGAAGCATAAAACTACAAAGATAAGTTTTGCTTTCGAACTTTAACATGCTTTGGGCCCGAAACAATGGTTATTTTGAATGGATGTACTGTAGTTTCATTACTGAGTATTGAGCAGCGGTAGTTCCATGAACATTTTTAGTTGATAAGATTCAGCTTTCTAGTTTATTAGTTATTGAATTTGTGTTGATTATAATACTTTCTGCTCATCTTGCGTACTTTGTGATACTTAATTATAGTATATTTCTTAATTTCGATTACGCTCGGGAGCAACAAGGAAGATCTTACGGATTCTTAGGTAAAGGAAATCATTACGACACAGAGACAAAGACATTGAAGGCAGATTAAAGGCAAATTAAGGCAGGAGTAAGTAGTTCCACGTTGGAAATTCATAAGTCATACTCATTAAAAGTTCAAATTTTAAGCACATAGGTTTGTCAAAGAAACGGGTTGGAGGAAAACATCTTCGTGTCTTCAGCCTTAAACGTTTTACTAAATTGACCTAATTTGGAGTGAGCAATTTTTTTTTTCTGCGATATTTTTTCACAACTTTTACTCTTTTTTAAGGTACAATATTTGCTTCAACATTCGTTGGCACAAAAAATTAAACGAATGTTGAAACCGTTTGAGCAGGTCTTCAATATCGTTGAGACGCGTTGAATAAAACAAGCGGTTTAATGAGGACACCTTGAGTTTTTGGCAGCATAGCTTATTAATTAACTTTGAACGTTTGCTACTTCACTGCCTGAGCTTGGTCGGACGAGCTGCTTCACACATTTACTAGACATTAAATGAACTTTCCAGTTTGAGTTATGGAGTTACCATAGCAACGGGCGGATGACGTCCTAAACGTTTTAAAACGACTTATATCACTTATGGTCTAGATGTAGATCTACAAGACTGCGCAGTTTAAACAAAATATAGATTCGCCAGACTTTCTCTTAATTCGTCCATGATCATGGCAGTGTTTTCGATCCTGACAAATTTAAACGCTATTTGCAGAAAAAAAAAACACTTCAACTTCAATAGATTTCAGTTAAAGGGGCAGTATCACGAGGTCATAAAGAACAATCATGCGACAATCATGCGACACATAGGATTATTCAGAAATATCACGAGGTCGAAACTTGAAAACGTCGGCCCACGTTTTCAAGTTTGATTCCGCAAATTCGAAAAGGCCGTCGAGAAGTGGAGGTATTTGTTGAATCAAAAAATCCGTTTTGATAGCCGAAGAAAGAAAAAATCACTTTTAACAGCGATATGTCCAAAATTCCGGAGCAAGAATAGTGAACAGTGCCGCGCGTGGAACCTCGTGATACTGCCCCTTTAATATGATCCGACGCAATGTGTTAAATATAATCTTTTTAATCAGATAAGGAACGCCTTTATTACAGAAGTTTATAAATATTTTGATCTAAAGTGTAATGCAGGGCATTAATTATGTAGCACATTGAACTATTTTAAGAGCGCGAAATAATAACAGGGAATATATAATAGGGAAAATTTGCATTCGTCTTCCACAGTTTCAAACCATACCGGATAGGCCTTTCGTTCACACATGAAACGCTAGTTTCGGAACGATTTCTGTTCCGGAGCGCCGCTGCGACGCGGCGCTCGTGAAAGTGAATCGTCACATATCGGATAGATTCTCATGCCACTCTCTGGGGCAGTGCGAACAGGCAATCGAACCGAACCGTAGCGGAAGTCAATAGCTAGGAGCGAGGATTGAAACCCACTAAAAAAGAAGGCTAAAAGAAGTAAAATATCCAGTTCTGGGTCGTTTCTGTTCACACCAGGCCGGAGTATTTTTCATGTCGACATGATAAGCTATCCGGTATAGTGTAGACATAGCCTAAGAGCGCGAAATAATAATAGAAGCATAGGGAACATTTCCATTCGTCTTCAACAGTTTTATGACCGTTTCATTTGTTGACAACTGGTATATATTTCGGTTTTCTTATAGTCTAGATGTATATCTGAAACAGCATATAAATTTGCCTTACTTTCTGTTAATTCATCAATGACAGTGTATTCCTGATATTTTCATCGTATATTATACGCAAATTTCATCCAGTTTTCTTCAAAATATTGCAAATAAATCTTTAGAGGGGAACTTTCTGTGCCAAATGTTATATGAGTGTCTCCCCATTGACGGCCTTCCGGCCAAAACCGACCGTAATTTTGCGCATGTACGCGAAGTCCCCCCGCTACCACCACTACAAGGTATTTTTGGTCCCTATTGTTATAGAAAGCTTTAAAAAGAATAAACCAATATGAATCCATATACTGCGCATATGTCTGGTGGTTTTCGGGGGTACTAGAAGAGATCAGAGCGGTTTCTCTCTCGGACAGGATACAATTTATCAAATTCTACCAAAATGACTACCGCGCTCGGCATGTGCTTGGTTTTCAAAACCGTAGTTTCGTATTGTCGGAGTAATAACAAACATTAAAAAGGTTCAAAATGGAAATAAAAAGCTTTAAAGAATATAGTGAAAAAAAGAAGAGCTTCAAACGATGAAATTTTGCTTCGAGGAACTTTCATATGTATATATTAAAGCGGGGCGATACTTCTTCTTTGGTATTAAGTCAGAACTGAAAAAGCGGAGCTTTAAAGAATATTCAAGCAGCCGAGGGAAACTACGGTAAAATAATTTACGTTTTTTTCGATGTGAATTTATGTTGATATCAATTTATGATTGACCTTTCCTTTGCGTTTTCGTTAGTTTTTGAGAATTGTTTATACATGTAAAACGTGCCCAAATTCAGCGGGGGGCGGGGGAGGGGGGAATTGACATCTTGAATTTCGCCATGTTTAGCCCATTTTGCTTGCGAGGACTATTCTTCGATGCGCTAATGGTACGCGTTTTGCTTTTAAAGATAAACTGACATTTTTATGTGTTTGTTCAATCATTACATATTTTGAAAAGCGATTTGAATTTTTCAGTTCTAACTTTACTCGCGTCGGCATTTTGCAAAGATGTCTGTGTATTTTTTGGCCTCACATGTACAATAATAATTAGTGTACAAAACGGGCATGGTATAAAATTGTGACTTTCAGGTCTCAAGTTACGATTTCATCTACCAAATGCATGTTAAAAGCACATTACACGAGTCAATGTTTCACATCTTGTTTCCTTTTGTCGATGACACAAAACTTTCATTCAAGCTCTGCAGGTTTAATCTCGTCTCTTTATCATCGGCTCGTATGTAAATTGTAAATGTTCAACAGTAATATTCATAAAGAAAACTTAGTCAAGTGTTAAAAATCTCTTAATATTTTCATATTATACTGGGCTGGTCACATCTCTACATAAAAAGAAAACGGTAAATAAATGAGCTTTGGTCATTAAATATAGGCAAAGTACGGAAATAAGTATAACGAGATATACATTACAAAGACTTGATGACACGAATAATAAGTTAGAACTGATAACCAGTTGATGGTTTTGCCACCTATTTCAGTATAGCGAAACATAGTTTTGATTTGGTCGATAGCTTCACAGGAAACCCAAGCGTAATGTTTGCATATTAATGATATTTGAAAATATAAGACATTGTATGGAATTTCGAATTCAACGTTTTAAGCAATATATAAAATCAAAATTGCTGAATAAAATCGTTGAAACATTTACTGGTGTCGTATTCTATCTTTATACAGTGTTTCTACGCTATTTGAACGATTTTTAGTCCATTTATCTTACCTTGTATAATATAATGGAAAGGAAGGAGGGTTCGGAGCTTTCGGCGTTCGACACGTGTCCACAAATGGCTCATTTTTCGCACAAAAATAGCTGCTGCTCCCATTCTGACTGGTCTTCCTCACAGTAGAATAACGTTAAATTGCATTTCTTCGAACAACTTGAACATCCCTTGTTGATTATGACGAACAAGCCGCTCCACAAAATCACACAGCACTGCAAAATTGGCGCCAGAGAGCGTGAAGAACGGAAGAGACCACGGTGCGCGGTCAACACTGGGTACCAGAGTAAAATCAAACCCCACAGGGAAGGGAACGTTCAATTTTGTCAACCTGTCATTTTTGTTGCGCCTACCACCCGGTGAGGACCAAGTTGTCATTCTGCTGGTCATACTTTCGACGTTAAAACGGCCTCTTGAAGAGAAGGAGACAAGGAAGAAAAGATTGAAAAAGTAAAAACGGTAAAATGTCAATTGACATTTTGTTATTTTTACTTTTTTGCGAAAACGTAAACCGTGCAATTGAATAGGCCATTTCCGAGTTGCCTTTAGCCTCTCTATTAAAGCGAGGCTAGGTGCACAGCCTTTCATATGAAAATGAGTTTTCATTCACATGCAAATAAAACTTATTTGCGTGTGAATGAAAACTCATTTTCATATGAAGGGTTGTGCACCTAGCCTCGTTTTGACAACGAAGCATAACGTAACTCGGAAATGGCCTATTGTGCTTTGTCACTGTTGTGAAACACGCCATACGCTATTTGAGGTAAAAGCGTGCTTTTTCGATCTTTTTCTTTACAAAAATTAATGTTATTTTATATCGGTAATTAAAATGCTATATCAGTAAAACAAAAAACATTTGCACGTGGGTGCCTGAAATTAATTTGGCAGATTATATTTGCGTGTTATGACATAATGGCTGTGTTTTCACGAGGCGGTGTGACTTGTTTACTGACCGCGTTAAGCAGCTTAAAAAATTTATGCGTTTTCACGGACAGAACTTTATTCATTTTTCTTATACCATGCGCGATATATTTTCTTTTGTTAAAACAATAGAAAATTAGAACACAAAAGAACGACAATACAATGCCCTTTTTGTTGTTTGGACGCTGGCGAAATGTGATTGGCCGAAATTAATTACCGACAAGCTTAAGCGACCTGGTTTGGTGGCTTAAATTTAATGAGAATTCTATTGTAGTTCGCCGACTCGCTTAACTTTGAGCGAGTTGGACAAGCAACTGTTTTCACGAGATTTCCGACTGTCACTCGCTCAGCGACTTGAAAAATCGCTCGTGAAAACACGGCCAATAACAAACACATTCTACAAAAAGCGTGTCCCACCGGAACGGTTTCTTTTGTTTTCCTCGATTTTTGCACGGGCCTAATTTTTGTTTTTGACTGTAGTGCGACCAGGCCCTTATTACAGAAAGAAAAAAAATTAATGTCTTGCAAAAGCGTAAGAGCTGAACCGAGCTCAATGTAAATGTAAATGTTGGTAAATGTTTTACTAATAGACGTAAAGAAGGAAACAGATACACGGTCCGTTTTCCGTCGCTTCTTCCTTGTCTCCTCCTCTTCAAGGGGCCGTTTTAACGTCGAAAGCATGACCAGCAGAATGACAACTTGGTCCTCACCGGGTGGTAGGCGCAACAAAAATGACAGGTTGACAAAATTGAACGTTCCCTTCCCTGTGGGGTTTGATTTTACTCTGGTACCCAGTGTTGACCGCGCACCGTGGTCTCTTCCGTTCTTCACGCTCTCTGGCGCCTATTTTGCAGTACTGTGTGATTTTGTGGAGCGGCTTGTTCGTCATAATCAACAAGGGACGTTCAAGTTGTTCGAAGAAATGCAATTTAACGTTATTCTACTGTGAGGACGACCAGTCAGAATGGGAGCAGCACCTATTTTTGTGCGAAAAATGAGCCATTTGTGGACACGTGTCGAACGCCGAAAGCTCCGAACTCTCCTTCCTTTCCATTATATTATACAAGGTAAGATAAATGGACTAAAAATCGTTCAAATAGCGTGGAAACACTGTATAAAGATAGAATACGATACCAGTAAATGTTTCAACGATTTTATTCAGCAATTTTGATTTTATATATTGCTTAAAACGTTGAATTCGAAATTCCATACAATGTCTTATATTTTCAAATATCATTAATATGCAAACATTACGCTTGGGTTTCCTGTGGTAATAGTCGAGGATAGTTGATGATAGTTTGTGTTCATACGGTAGCGCGGGATTGAACTATCATCAACTATCATCGACTGGCCTTAAAACAGCAGACGCTGTATGACTTTTATGAAACCAGTTTGAGAAGATTACGAATCAGACAGCTGCGTGATAACAAACAAGATGGAACTGCTTAATCCTGGTAACAGGAAGTAAATTTCATGATTGTATACACCTAATTGCAATAACGTTGTCATAGAAAAATGAAAAATGTAAAATGAAAAATGAAAAAGCCAAATAGGAATTAATTAGCTTAATCACCACAGCGACACGCGGCACGATTAAGCGTGCAGTGGCTACTGTTAATTTAAATTAAGCGTGCATGCAGCGGCTACTGTTATTTGAAATTTACCTAGGTAAAGGTTAAAATGATATGGTAACCGTCCATGTTGGAAATATGTTGCTACCAGGTTGATGTCATTTTCTGAGAATAACTGTTTCATGTGCACAGTTGCACTACGAAAAAGGAAAAGTACAAAAACCTGTTCTTAAACATAGTTATTGTGCATGCTTTGAGAATTATTAAAATCTGGCGAGAATGTATTTTGTGAAGCTAATTAATTCCTATTTGGCTTTTTCATTTTTCATTTTACATTTTCATTTTTCTATGACAACGTTATTGCAATTAGGTGTATATCGAAAGAAACAACCAATTTCTTAGAAATTTCACGATATGCTGTTACTTGTAAGTATAGAAACTAGATTACCAATGTAAAGTGCTGATTTTGCTGTTTACTTTGATGCCAGATTCAGTTTTATTCCAAAGCATCATCGCGCATAAGTTCGGTAAAATTCCACTGTGAAATTTGCGTTTAGACTATCGAAATGCCAAACAAAGTTAGGATATGGATGCATAGCAGATAACACTGGACTCACCTGATACCAAAGGAAGAAGAAGTGCGAGTAGTGACACCCGGTAATGCAGGTAAGAATTACATGACGCCATGTTAGCGTGTTTTAATTCTGGCCACTGAAGGCCGCTCGTTTGGAATGCATGTTTCGGTTGACTAGCCTTTTTAAAATTTGTTTTCTTCGTCATCGTATTCATCACAGCGGGAAGCATGGAACCACATAGATAAGTTTTGTTTTCGAACTTAAACAATTGCCAGAGTAATTAAAATTCCTAAGCAATTTTTGAGCCCGAAACAATAGTCAGTTTGAGTGGCGGTAGTTTGAGTACTGCGCACTGAGTGATGGTTGTTCAATGGAACGTTGAAGCTGATAATATCGTACTTCACAAATTATTATTTATTAAATTTATGTTGATAATAAAACTTTCCGCTCATCATGCGCACTTTTTGGTGCTTAATTATAGTGTATTTCATAATTTAGATTACGCTCGGGAGCAACATAAGGGGTCTCAACTTCATTGCCTGGGCTTGGTCGGGCGTTCAGCTTCCCACATTTACAAGATATTGAATGAAATTTCCAAGAAAATGGGTTTGATTGACATTGGAGTTACCATAGTAACGAGCAGATGACGTCATAAGCGTTTTAAAACGACGTTATGTTACTTATAGTGTAGATGTAGATCTACACGACTGCGCAGTTTAAGGAAAATATAAATATTCGCCTGACCTTCTGTTAACTCGTCGATGTCAGTGTACCTGGCATTCATTTCTAAAGGGTAGCCTATATCGCTTCTTACGGCTGGTTCTCATATAATCGTCCCGGTCATTCCGGTCGTCCGAGTCGTTTCAAAATGTTTTTGCAAACATCTCACACGATCGGGACGACTCAAGCGATTTGGGTTCTCATATGATCGTCTCGGTCGTCCCGAGAATCGTAAAAAAATGAAATGTCGACTGTTAAAGCATAATTAAACTTTGAAGTTGTTGCCATTTTTAACTGGTAGAGCTGTGAAAACTGGGAAATAATAGTGTATTCTGGGGTAGCGACCGCGATCGTCCCAGTCGCCCGGGTCGTTTGCGATCGTCCCGGATCGTCTCAGAAGTGTTCTCATATAATCGTCCCGGTCGTCCGTACACTTTTTGAAACTACTCGGACGACCGGGATGATTATGAGAACCAGCCTTTATGGAACAAGAGCTCTGCGAGTATTGAAGTCGGGCTTTAGGGTCACTAAAAAACAATTCAACTTCTAGACTGTCAACATAAACCGTTCTGCAACATTGCACTAAACTAAGTCATACTATGAGAATGTAAACATAATCCTTATCCAGTGTGAAGATCTATCGTGGCCTAAAGACGGTTTTCATGCAATGGAAAGAGTAACAAGCCAAACAACACTAGCTACAAAATAATTGAAAGCTATCTTGACAAATATCAACCGTGATTCTTTGTTATTTGGACGCAAAATGGACATCAAATTGATAAAGCGACATTGACAAATATCGACTGTGGTTCATTATTATTTCAACGAAATGACCACTTGTCTTTTAAAACTCTCTCTCCGATAAGAAGAACAAGCAACAGGGATGTGAATGCTGTATCATGTGTGACGTTGTCACCCCAACGATATTTTTTATCGTTTTGTTACTTTTGAAATACCGGTATTTTCTCTATGTGTGGAATGCATATTAAGTTTCCCTTTAAGTACATTTCAAAATCCTTCTTTTTTAGTCTCATTTATCTCACCACATCTCACCACATCAGATACGGAAAGTTGGCTTTGATCGCCTTCGATCTCCATCAAATGCATAACAAAGTTGCACGACACAGGCATCAGACGCGAGTCAAAAGTACTACACATTTGATGCAAGTCACAGGCGAATCAAAGATACCTTTGTACAAGTTAAAGCAATATTTGACAGCACCTTTACTTGACCTTTGCTAAGTGTCAAAAGTGTGCTTCGTTTGATTTACTTCAATGACGGCCTTTGCCACCTTTGACACCGTGTCAAAGATTTGGCAAAAAACGGCCTTTGCCACCTTTGACATATGTCAAAGGTGTGTGCTAAAGGCGATTTTTCGTGCATTGGAAATTCATTGTCAATTTTACCTTTCTGTTTGCTTTATCCTCGGAGTCACACATCAGATTTAAGAGAGCACTCGCCTTCCACCAATGTGGCCCGGGTTCGATTCCCGGCCCCGACGTCATATGTGGGGTTGTTGGTTCTCTCCTTGCTCCGAGAGGTTTTTCTCCGGGTACTCCGGTTTTCCCTCTCCTCAAAAAACCAACACTTCCAAATTCCAATTAGATCTGGAAAGTGTCCCCAATAAGTACTCGCGTGCTAAATGCCTTTGACACCCAAATAAAGTGATTTTTATTTTCAATCGGTTCATTCTCATTATTGTATTTTTCTCATGTTCATAAGTATATATTTTACCTCATTGAACCAAATTTGTAACTTTTATTTTATGTAATAGCTTTCACCGATTAAATCACGTACAACAATAAAATATTATGCAAAACGATTCCACTGCGTGGTTCTTTTTTCTTTGTGCAGACATATATAACGTTAAATCACACTAAAAGTAAAGTCAGTTGCACATTTTGCATTGAAATATTCTGAAATATGACATGCACGCGGGGTCGACTCTCATACCAAATGTAAATGTTAATGCGCATTTCATTAGCTAGCAAATTACATATTTACAATACTACCAACTCCTCTTCTCCTTTTTATTCAACTATCTCTGCACTAATCCAATTCATCCATGATCTTGAAGTTGCTATGTCAACTGATATGACGTCACTAACACTTTGCCGCAGGTTACAAACCACTTGAAACACACTTTTCTTACGGAGAAACACAATCGAATTATTAAGTCGGGCAGGCTTGGCTTACTGCCAAGCAGCCCGACTAATAACAAATTTAATGAGATAAAATAAAACGGAAGAGCATAGACCGCAATTAGCATAGGTATCAAAACGTCTCCAGGTAACAATTTTATGAGATACAGAGAACTTGAGTTTTTGCTTAGATGCAATTGTGAAATAAAATATTTACATAACATTTCTGTGGTATATGAATAATACCAATCCAGTAGCTAACTGTCGTAAAAAACAAAACACCAAGCCAGTAATAATGTTACAAGAATATTTTAATATAAAATTTATACTTTACAAGCAAAAAATGGTAAGTACTTTTCCTATTTAATAATTACCTGTGCATTTTTATGGAACGGGCGGTTGATTCGGCTAGCGATTAAATATAATTACAAAAGTAACTAATGGTCATTTTGTAAAAACGCATAGCATTCTAGCTCTTAAAAAATCATTTTTTTAATATCCAGTGTTAATTACTTTTATAACTAATCACCATCCTCCCTTTATATTCCCTCGAAAACCCCACTATGGTTTCCAATCATCAAAAATCTCTTAACGTGATAATACTATAAACCCATCCTGAAGCAATCAAAAAGCCTTAACACTAAAAACTTATTTTAATAAATACTTACTTCAAAAGCTGTTGAAGGACTAATGAGATCCTTAAATGTATTATTTTGCACTCGGATAATAGGGATATTTTATTGGTTAACTGTGAAACTACTCTGGTTTAGTGGCGTAATTACCTAATCTATGGACACTCAAAATATCTAAGAGGTCGTCGTTCCTGATAGTACAGTTCGCGTTTTGTTATTTGAAATCCGTGGATTCATTTTTAAAGTTTTTTCCATTCTATTGGCAATAGTGTTCTTTTCTATTATTTTTTTTGAGCGATATTTGAATTTAAAGAGCTATAATATTGTTTAAATCATTTGTTAAAATAGCTTTGAATTATCTTAATTGCTGGGTTTTTAAACTTATCTGAAGTGTATAGTCTGTAGTTAAAAAAAAATCGATTAATTTATATTTCTTATATATTCTGCATGTCATTTATGTATTGTAGATGAAAAAAATAAAAAACAAAACTTTTTTATTTACCATTTCAAAACACAAATGATAAGAATGTATATGAATCTGGAAATTTATATTATATTTCCACATCTTCTTACTTAAATATTTTTCATGTTCGTTTTTCTTAAAAAAAAATATTTTACGCCAAAACTCCTGACATTTCGGGTGGTGACTTTTGAGAGGTTACACTCTACTTAACATGAAAGAATCCATGCAGGGAAAGCTATACTTTTCAGGAAAGCGTTTTGGTAAGTTAATTTCTGTACTCTAAAGCGCATTACAACATTATATAATGTGTTTGCGATATAATTATTAATTATTATAGTTATTAATGTTAATATTAATATCAACATTGCAAGTTAGAACCATTAACTCCATGATCCAGGTACTGTATATTTAAAGTCGCATTGTCTTTTTTTTTTATATTTTGTGTCCCAAGTGGCTTTTTTGTACGTGTTTGTAAGGTATGCATTGACGATACTGATTCCATAAAACTAATTTCAAACCCCAATTCAACTTAAAATATACCGGGAAAGACTGATCACTCTTGACGACCGTAGATACAATAGGAAGCGCCAATAAGTTTTACTTTTTGCATAAATTCGCCGGCACTTTTTCCCTCTGACTGGAAACACCACTAGCCGTTTCTCGGCTAAACTTATTTGCATCCAGTTGAATGACAATAGTACGTATTGTATAATGCCTCGTTCTTCAAAGAGTTAGAGACATGTGAAATAAGTGGACCAAAGTTTAGAAAATAACATAATTTACTTAGGAATGGCTGGTTTCTCAAAAATGGTGGCAAATTTGTGAAATTACATTAATTATTTTGGGTTTATCATTAATGGAAAATTCAAGTTCTATTTTTGATCGCGTTAATATCAAAAGAAACGAAAAAAAAAAAGGTAAAAAGAGAAAAGAGAAAATATAGCAAACAAACAAAAAAGAAAATAAAAACTTCGCATACGCGGGAGTGAGCTTCCTGACAGCGTTGGATTTCTAAACTAACATCAAACCATTGCGCTATCGACACCTCACTTCGACACTTACTTAAATTTGAACAAAAGTCCTTCATAACTTTTTTTTTTACTAAGCTTTCCACAGATATTAATTCAACTAATTTTCATTAACGTTCGTCAATGCCTTTCAGTTTAAGTTGATTGTTTCTCTCATGAAATCATTATTATAAAAAATAATATTATTATATGTTACCTTCTTAATTACATTCTTATTTATTAATATTATCATCATTGTCATTGCTCTATAGAGCTATGTAAATTAACTTGCAAATTATTCTCGCTACAACTGAAGAAGACCGTTGTACCAATACAAACACGTTTTGACAAAACTCAAATGTGTCGTATTCTTTCTAAACACTATAAGGTAAGTGCTAAACTGACTATTCAACTATTTGCGAAGTTTGAATAGGCGTTAAAAGAATCCAGGTATACTTGGATTGTCTTGTAGCAGAACCTGTATTGTTCCTGAAAAAAGAAGAAAGAGAAACATAAAAAATAAGAACGTATATTTCAGTCTTTACATAATAAAAAATGTTACAAAATGCTTATTCATAATGATTGATTTAAAAGAAAAGGAACTTAGCGAATTCACAAGAAAACGCTTATTTTTCTCTATTCCCCGACGTTACACAAACGAACATAACTCAACCCATCAACTATAAATTAAATCTAGTTTGCTATTTCGTGTTTTCATGATCATGGCCCTGAGCTTGCCTTAAGGAGTTAAGCTCGCATGATTATATTTAAATAGGATGGAAAAATCGCCAAAGTGAATAAAGTAAAGACATTAACTAGGGATACAAAATATAATGGCTAAAATAGTCAAATTATACAATAATGGCAGCATTGATTTCTTGACCGCCTGTTACGAAATAAAATTTCATGAACTGTAATCCACTTCCATCCTCGAAACGCTGCACTTCATTTCTCGCATACTGCCTCTGTTTTGCTCTGTAAGATATTTTTATCTAATTAAGTTTTATAAAATAACTGAGATACTACGCGCGTTCTGATTGGCCAAAGACCTATTAACTATTGTGCCGGTAAACTCATAGAAAACCGCGCAAGCGAAACTGTAAAGTAAACAAAGTTCAATTTTCCACTGCATCAACACAAGCGTGAGGAGAAAGAATTTCACAACTCGAGCCGGTTTAGTGTCTTATTGCATATTGTGGTCTGTTAGAAGATGAGAAGAGAAGATATGTTTCTTGTAAACGATAAGTTGCTGCTCAAACCTACAAAATAAAAAAAAAAAATTCCCACGCACGCAAACAAAAAACGGCTTATTAACGACAAAAGAACACCAAGCTTTAATATTTTAAAACTGATATCAACAACAAGAATATATTTTCATTTAACATTGGCTTGGAAAGGCTTGCATGCAGCGATCAATGACAATCAAAACAACCTCGATATGTACTTTGTGAAGTTCATTGAACTGAAGGTTTAGCTATTAGTGGAAAGCTCAAAAATTATGGATCCCAAAGAGAAAACAATGGCTTTCAAACTGAGGAATTTTCGATTGAAATTCACTGAACTGAAGTTTATAAATGTTCCTACAAATCCTAAGATAACTTCTAAATAAGACCGATTTTCACAGTGGAATTAAAAAGCAAGGCTTAAGCTTATAGCTTTGTAGTTTAGGATAATTATTTTACGCCGATTCCATTTATCTTACGCTTTTTCGTGTTTTGTTTTTGAGATTTTTTCATTGAATACTTTTGTACCCGATGCAGTTTAAATTCTGATTATGTGTCCAAGCAAGGATGATCAATTAGCAAGAAGAAAATGAAGCTAACAAAAATTATAGGTTTATGGTTAAACAAATTATTTTCATGGAATGATCAAACAATTCAACTGTAGGCTTAAAAAACAATGAGCTTAGTTTTCATTCAGAACTTAAAATGTAGAGAAGTACGGGCTTCATTGTACACTTCAAAGTAAGTGGATAAAGTCGAAAACATTTTCAGAAGCTGAGTTTCTGGAACTAACCTTTATTCCAATTGAAAAATTCTTGACAAGAAGGCAATCTTTGAATCCAACATACGCCATAAAAAATTTACGCTTTCAAACTTTCCTGGTTCATTCATGTTTGCGGCGGCAGATTCCGGACACAATTTTCTGGATTTCCCATTCAAAGAACTTTTGAATCATTGAATATATTTTCTTCTTTCAGCTGATAAATTCCAACTGACGAATTTCAAAGCGCTAAAATTAAAACTTTTCATCACTTTCGTTGAACCCGTGAATTTGTCAGTGGCATCGTGTAAAGTTCATTCTTTCAGCGGCTCTGATTGGTTTTCCCGGTCATATGATGAATGTTATGAGAACAAGCTACTTGATCGGCACAAAACTACAACAAATTTCTCTCTTTCCAAACGCTTTTCATAGTTATTTCATAAAAGCAATAGAACACATTTTCTATGACTTTACCGGCGTAATAGAACCACGCGGGATGTTGGGAGAACACGAGAAAAGCTTGTAAACCACGAGCCGTAGGCGAGTGGTTTACAAGCTTTTCGAGTGCTTAAGTATACATGTATACGTATATAATATGGAAATAAGGTAAGCGAAATAATGTTTTAATAATTTCATTAAAATAGCATGCGAGTAAGTGCGAAGTTATTTTTTATGACAAAAGTGTGTTAATCCTCTCAACCCCAGAGTCAATTATGGAGACATGTAGTGCAGTTCTAACGTTTGAGTCTGTTGACGAAATCCTATATGGTGTGACCATTCAAATGAAACCTCTTCGGCAGTAGTTTTGCATGGTACCATTTGATTTTCAATATTTTACAAAATGAAATTTGGGATTTTACTCAATTTATATGTTTGGCACTCTTGGGAGTTAAAGGGCCGGTATTATAACGCAGGGTGCAGGCATCTTACCACATTTGCTACAGCACCAGGTCTCTTGACTCGAATCAGTTTGACGGTCTGAAACACATCGACAGTTTGTTCATTCTTGATTCGCTCAACTGTTGACATTATGGTAGATATGACACCACTGCGACCAACGCCGTCACTGCAGAAATTAATGTCGCCATAAGGTTAATTTATCTAACTTATAGTTATGTAAGTATATGACGTTTATGACCAAAACAATTGAAAGGGCTTAATACATAGACAGTTTCTAAAACCCTTTGTTTCCGTCTAATATTCCACTGGTAAGGAAATATCAAGGTGAGAAAAATCGTCACCAGAAAAGCATATTAAGTTTTAGAGTCAACTGTCATACTTTTTTCTTGTTGCAGGCTCTGTTCCATCCCTGGGTGGTCAGGATAGAAGGACCGGGAAGAGCACCTTTAGAAAAGTAACGAGGATGGTGGTTGGGTGATCAGAATCTCGTAATAAGGGTGTAACCGCTATTGTTTTTAGCTCCTAAGACTGGTGCCAAAAGAAAACACTGGCAAGTATGTTTGTGAAGTATGTCCATCGACGGTTTCTTCTTCCAATTGAAATTTTTATAACAATGGCATGAATTGCTACCTTACTGTCGCCCTAAAATGTATCCTGATGGGTACCACTTAAGACATTTTGGATCTGAACACCAAAAAAGGTACAAAACAACGCAATCAAAACTCCCTAAAAGGTGCGACGAACATCTCTGTCACTTTTATGTCGGTGTCGCTTCCCAAACATCCGACCCCTATCCCCTACCCCTACCCCCAAAATAGACCGTTTCCATTGGCAGGATCGATTCCATACAATAAAATGATATTTACCATTACGGTCTTCTGACTCTGTACAGATTGGATCCATACGGACACAATTAGATAAATGCAACTTCGTGCAGGTACCGTTTCGATCCGTGCAACTTTTGTAACCTTGCAGTTTGGATACATGCAACTTCAGTAAAGGTACCGTGTAAACAAAGCCAAAATCAAAAAGACTGTCAACATACCTGCATTGAAAAACAATGACTCCATTTCCTGTTTGTTGCTGAGACTTCTGTATAGCGGTTAGCAATTGAATGATTTCCTGAGGATCTGGGCACGCGTTAGGATCAGACCACCCAGTGAACTGTAAGTGTTGAACAGTTGACTTCTTTTTGGGAGGCTAACGAATGAATGCATATAACTTATCGTCAATATAATGCGTACAAGGTCATTTTTAGTAAACCGACACATGTTCCTATAGTTGTGATGACTTCGAACAACCCACTCTAGAAAGCTTGTTTACAAAATTGAAACGAACTCCAATGACCATATGCTAATCTAACAACAAACGGAAAATAGATTAATATAAATATGGCAAATCAAAAAAAAAAAAGGATTGCTCATATGAGACCATACACATGTATGTTTACAAGAAACGTATTCGTTGGTAGACCAGCAAGGCTTAATCCAGGTGGCAAACCTACTACAATTGAGTCACAGAGGTATAACCAGTGCTCGTCAATCTGTTTTTGGTCGTTCTTATATAATCACTTGATTATTTAATCCGACTCTTGTCGATCTGATGTAATATTCCCACGTAGAAGCTGATGAAAAGAAAGTCAAGTGTCTATTGTAATGACGATCTTCTTTTTCTTCGTCCATCTATTATCATGCAGTCTCAAAAGAGAAAACAAAGGAAACAAAACCTGACTATGTTATATCAAAATAGATGAGTAAAAGCCCTGAACCCGAGTCAGGAATTGTTCGGTTGTTGCAAGCTAGGAGGGAAAGCCATTATTTTTGGTAAAAGTATTCCTATCTTTATCAATTATGCAGCCTTTAAGCTTTTGATGGGCCTGAACTTACAAACAAAACTGTTTCTTTTCTTTTATTAACGTCGAGATTTATGATGAAGTTGCCGCACAGTCCGAGGAAAAGGCTCACGATAAAAACTTCCGACTAACTAATGTTGCAACACTACCGGAGAGGACTGCACGACCATATATGGTCAAACTTTAGGGGTATTTAAACGCGAAAACAATGAATGTAGTCGCAACGGACAAAGGACAAAGTTGCATAAAATCGAAATTGTAGTTTTTTCAACTTAGCATATGTTGTACTATGACGCGTATTTCATCACGAATTACGTCATTATGACGTCACATTGACGTAATTCGTGACGAAACCCGTATCATAGACCACACATCGTTAGCTCAAAAAGCTACAATTTTGATTTTATACAACTTTGTCTTTTCTCCATTGCAACTACATGTAATGTAATGTAATGTAATGTAAATCTTTATTTAAACACGGAGAATCATCAGTTAAGTTAATAATTAAAAATTAAAACTTGTACAACTGCTTTACAGGATTGCCGTGTGGGAATCCGATATCTCAGATACTTTCTTAATACCCCATTGTTTTCTCATTGTTTTCGCGTTTAAATACCCCTAAAGTTTGACCATATATGGTCATTTGGCGGGAAATTTGAATTTCTTTAATTAGCTGTAACTTTACCCCTTTTTATCCGATTGAGATGGGGTTTTCACCAGAAATCATAGAATTCTATACTGAAAACTAATACAACATTTTTCAAACTTTTTTCCTGTTTTTTTTTTTGTAATTCTGATGCCAAATTTGGATATCATTTATGACGTCACAATAGCAGTCAAATGGGATGAAATAATCACCAATTGATAGGTAATTTATCCACCTACTTTTCTTCCAAGTTTCGTTAGATTCGAAGCATTCTACTTTTGTCTATAGCCTAAAACTCTCATTTTTGAGAGGTGCGGGAGGAAAAGCCCTAGCAACCGACCACCGTGTTACTGACCATTTAGTCGGTCTGAAGGACCTGTACCCTTCCAAGTTATCAAGAGAGATACAACTTACCTCTGCATCCAGGACAATGAACTTCCTGGTCGTTACGTGGTTGGCGGTGGATTCTGATAACATTTCTAAAGTGATGTTCCCGTACCTGGCAACTCCTGCAGAGGGCCAGTATTGTGGATAAACCTATAGAAATTTAAGCAATTAGTAAATGTGAACAGTCACCCAATATTAAACATTAGCGAATAACAATGTTTCTTTTTGTTTATATCTGCGTGGAGCTAGGGAGAGGAAGTGTTGTCAATGTTGTTTCTCTCCACCCAGGTGTATAAATCGGAAACGAGGACATAATATTGGGGTAGGCCTGCAATGGACTAGCAACCCATCCAGGGAAGAGTAGCTATTAACCTAGTTGCTTCAAGCTTCAGAAACTGGGTTACGCTCCGATTGGGTGGGTTGCTTGTGCCTCGTGTGTGACTTTACCAATCTCATATATAGTCACCACTGGTTGAAATCGGAGGCTCCTTGCGAGACAAGTCGTGAATATGAAAAAAAACATCGGACCTTTTCCTACCCTACACAAGGTGGGTCCTCCTCTTAGTTTGTACATGTTATGACTATCCCTTATGTTGCAGATCCACGTACCAATATATTTTACCAAAGAAGAACCTCTAAAACCTTCGTGTGTAGCTGAGGGAGTCCTTATTCTCCAGAGCGTATAGCAAACAGGTGGAAGGTAAAATCCACTGTGATTTTTATCAACAATGCTTTTAAAGATGAATTGCAGTTCGTACTGCGCAACCTTAGCTCAGCTCACACGAAGGAATGTTTACTAGCGAAAATGAAAATTACGGGACAAACTTACCTTTTCCTTCATTATTAATGTCAGATATCCTTGCCAAACAATAATAACAAGTAAAAGAACCCCAACGTTTTCCCAAACCGACGTTTCAGCTCATCGAACATTCGTAAACACAACGGCCATAATGGCAGACTCGGTTTTCTCCCATTTACTCCATGTATGCTATTACCGAAGTGTAACATATCAACAAATTCAAAACAAAAATAAATTTAATATAAGTTTGCCAGGTTACCAATGGTTTACGATTTTGGTTTACGACTTAAAAAAGGAAAATAAGTGACGGAGTTGCTCTGAATGCAAAGCACATAGCGTGCATAAACAAGTGTCCGGGACCTTCATGCTGACAAATTAACTAAGCTTAGTTGAATGTTATTATGTTAACTACCCCGCGAATAGATCGAGTAGGGATTTCGGGAGTTCATCGAACTCTATTTCGTAGTCATGGAGTATTTTTGGGTAAGTGTTGTCTACCTCTTTTCCTTCTGTTAAGCTGTTCAACATCACCACCGTGCTGATATCATACTGTGATACCATTCGCCAGAAGTCATTAATAGTGTTGTCCAGTGGCGCTTGAGTCAGGACGTACGCATTGCGTTGAATGTAGTCCTATTGTGGGATGACAAGTTACAGGTGTAAATTATTATGTACGACTACAGACTGTGAAGGGATGAAATATATCTTTAAAATTATGATTTGCCGTTTATTTTTTTTTCTTATTGCCGGAAACATTTCTTTTACAACGATCGATTATTGCTTATTCCAATCTTTTTTTTTTCTAATTCTAGTCAACGTGAAATAAACTACAGTACAAGTTGAACTAATCTAACACGGACACCAAAGGTATTAGGGAGAGGTCCGTATTATGAAGATCAAGAATATAACGTTAGTTAAACGCACATTAAACAATGTCTATGTATACTTACATCGACAAAAGAGGCGATGATGTAGTCTTTTTCTGGGTCAGAAGACTTCAAGAAAAGCCTAGCACCATCCACTAACATATAATGGAATAGTAATAGATTATTAACAAGTTTAAAATGTATTTATTTTTTCCTTTTGTCTAAATGTACATATAATATGTATACTCTAAGGGCAGTTGACACATGTTACTATCCGCGAATGATCCTCTTTCATTTACTGATGCCGAAAAAGGAACAAAATACGTCAGTGTACTCGTAACGCGCTTTGCTGATAGCTTTTGAGTTTAGAAAATAAATAGTTATCTGAAATATCTGAAAGGGACTGTATCACGCTATGTGCATCTTTCCATTGCTTGAGTAAACTAAAGTCATTGAATTGACTAAAGTCATTGAATTGACTAAAGTCATTGAAGATTCAAAAATAGCTTTTTTTTCTTCAAATAAGCAAGGCCCAATTCTGCAATAAACGACGTCCAAATAACAAAATTGGGAAGGGTAAATGCTTTTTTGCGTAAGTTAGTAATTTATCCTATAGGCAAACCAAAAATTCGCTTTAGCCCTCACAACTGCTATCCTTTTCAACCGTTCTCAAAATGAAGCCAACTTGTAGCGTTAAGCCCGGGTATTAAAATATAAAACAGTTATCTATTCTCTTCAGGTAACTTAAACCAATATCAATCTTGGGGATATAAAATAAAGAAAAGTTAAGACTTGCATGGAACAATGTTGGGGAATCTGTTCTTGTTTATGTTTGCTGGTTTCAATGCTGCATTTGACTCATCTTCTGAGACTTCAGACTCATTGATCAGCTGCAGATGCTAAACAGAAACGCATTGTAATTAGCAAGTTCAAAGACGCTTGTTGCTGAGACCTCTTTGTTTTTGAACGAAGCAAAAAAAAAAAAACTTCAAATAAAATAACCGTGGCTATCTCTTGTGCTGTGTAGCTCAACATTCATTGTACCCTTCAAATTCTCACTGCCACGTTATCACCCTCTTCCTCCTTCCATGCGACCTCGTAGCTAACGGTAGAGCGACGGAAGATCTAACCCGGAAGTCGAATCTCACCGAGGTCAACGAATGCTCTCTTTGCTTCCTGCGGTCCCCATTTTTTACTGGGACTAGCTAACGCTGACCAGTAGGTAATTTATGGGTTGTTATTAGCAATACAATTTTAATTCTCTGTTTTCTTGTTTGTATCACTTGAACAGCATGGCTCAACATTCATTTTCAGACCTTGGCTAAGGCTTTCACGGTAAAAAAAAAAAAAAAAAAACATCTAGGAGTAGGTAAAGATATGCAGCCAAAAATGTGAACAATTGATAAAACCAAAACCCAAACTTACAACCATTTTTATCACATTGCGTTTTTACATCTTTTTTTTTTTTTCGTGACGAGCTGTGATCGGAAAATCACACATGGAACCTAACAAAATGCTGTGGTAACAGTACGATGAACTCATATCTCTTAAATGGAAAGGACGGAGAAGGCAGGCGTGGTAATAAGAATAGCGTTACAGACAAATCGAGTACTAGCGCCGGTGCTTCATCTGGCTCATTTAATTCGTTTAATATATAGGACTTTCTAACCCCTTATTTCCCAAGAGTGGAGTAAAATAATTCAAGTAAAGTATTAAATACTACCTTGAATTCTTGAGCATATCCTGTTTGTTTGGACGCTTTATCAACTCTAGCGAGTTTGTTCATTCGTATGAGTAAGTCGTGTGGGGCAATCTCTGTATTTCCACAAACCAGAGCTTCCATCACAGCTTGATGAAGAAATACATACTGTTCCTGCAGAGGGATAAAATTACGCAGCAGTGTTCAGAATTAATGATTACATGACACCTACAAAATGTACATCGCAGACCATAATAAGCACCACCGAAACCGAACAATCTTAACTTTACTTTACAATAGTCTGTGGTCAACTGGAAAGCTTTATGCTAATTCACAAAATAATAAAGAAAAACAACCCCATTTTTTCATCAGATTATGAGAGAAAAATAATATTGCATAGTGGATTTGGTATCACCGGCTTTCACGAAGCGCAGTCCAGACCCCAGATATGATAGACAGGTATCACATGCAGAAACCGTTTTTAGCTTAGTCCATTTCATTACAATTAAACATTATTGAGAAGTTTGCTCACTTCCTTCTGTATCATATGAGGGCGCTGTCTGCGCATGACCTGCACGTAGTTGTGGATAAACACACTGTTCTGCTTCTTGGCACTTTCCAACATGGCGTCAATACCAATGAATGTACCCGTTCGTCCAACACCAGCACTACCAAAACAACAAAACTTGTAAGAAAAAAATTAAGATATATCAACCAGTTATAATAGTACGAATGATGATTATAATGATGCATGATGCACGACGCATGGTGCATAGTGCATGGTGCATGGTGCATGGTGCATGGTGCATGACGCATGATGCATGATACACTGTGCACGAGACGCATGATGCATGATAGCGACGATTATGGTTATGATGATGATTGTGCGTGATGGTCTAAACTGAGTTTTCTATATCGTTTGTCTCACTATATGGCCACCTTAGACGTGGATCGCGACGCTTCCAATGCTTACTACAGGTCTCCACCAGGTGATGGAGTCCCCTTGATGTGAGTGTTATCCCCTACGGAAGGAAGTTTAGTTTATTGCCATTAACAACCCAACAAAATTAAATTGGGACAAATTAATTGAAGTTCCTGAAGTGTGGATGACTGCCATCAAGAAACACAACAGCCGATCGGTACCATCAAGGATCTCCGAGGGAATTGTTTCTAACTTGAATAATGAGGATCGAAGTTCACCGGTCACACAGAACTATTGTGATACATAGTGTTACATATCAAGGCGACTCTATCGCCTTATGAATACTCGCAGTGAG
This sequence comes from Cladopsammia gracilis, assembly GCA_022457155.1. Classification (NCBI taxonomy): domain Eukaryota; kingdom Metazoa; phylum Cnidaria; class Anthozoa; order Scleractinia; family Dendrophylliidae; genus Cladopsammia; species Cladopsammia gracilis. Next base: position 937,030 of record JAJGOT010000239.1, on the reverse strand, counting down.
AGGTCAAAACGTTGCGATCCACATCTAAAGTGACTTTACCGTGATACAAACGACAAGAAAGCCATCATTCAAACATTCTACATGCTCTGTTTTTCGTAATAGAGAAGAGTTGTAATAAGGCCGACAGTCGCAAAAATTGCGCTTCAAGAACGGCTTGTAACACAAGCTGTTTCCTGGATTGTTGTATCACGCGATGATCGCGTGTTATATTTTACGCGTAATAGTTCCTTTGAAATGAGTTCACTTACTTGAACTTCTATTTACCTGCAGTGTACAACAAGCGGTCCACCAGTTAGTTGATGTCTAACATGAACCTTCCATCTAAATGCCAATAGAGCTGTGGAGTGATGGGGGACTCCCCTGTCTGGCCATGTAATGTAATGATACTGAAGAACCTCACGCTTCTCAGACCCCTATACAGCAAAATCACGTTTGGTGAGTTGTTCAAATCCCTTGTGTGAGCCAGCTGCATGCAGTGCAAATTTACCATAGCTGGATTATGGTCTTACTTAATGTGGGAGTTGGATGACTTGTGCGCGTCATTTAATTTGCTGGTATGAGTCCCGGTTGAGGTCAGAAAGCTTTAATTATGGGTTTTCTATTTCTTTCCGCTGGTTGTGAAAAGTCAAGTAATATATTTTACATTGTCTTACCTTCACCAAAATAAATGTTCGGATGAGGTAATCAGCGAAGGTTTCAGTCTTTTGAACAGTAACGGTAATGGCGCCAAACTTGGAAGTATTCTCCGGCCAATACTGTTCACACTTGACCTGAAAAAGACAATGTTTAAGCCTTATGGCACTGTATTAAAATGGATGTCACGGCATCAACATGTGCAAAAAGATAGAAATGTAAAGAACAGGAGAGAAAAAGAAACGGTAGGCGAGGAACTTGAACTTGAACTTTATTGTTATTTTAAAACACGGTAGCTACATTAAGCGGATAAAAAGCTAAAAATTAACTGGTTTTCACGTAGGCCGTGGGTTTTTACATTCATGTGCAGACGTGATGGTGTAGTGGTTAGCGCGTAGGACTTCCGATCTGAAGATCGGTGTTTGAACACTGGTCACTGCCGTCTTATTCTTTTCTTCGACAAGAAACTTTGCTCCAACTTTATCTTGTGCCCTTCTTTACCCAGGTGTACAAATGGGTACCAGTGGCATAATGCTGTGGGTAACTTTACGATGGACTAGAATATCATCCAGAGGGAGTAGTAATACTTTAGTTACTTCATGATCATGTTACAGAAACAGGCTTAGGGTTAAGCGCCGCCTCGTCGACCTATTACTTTTGACATTCTTTAGGGTACTCTTACACATATGAGTACGCCACCTTACACGCGGTACGTTGCTATATGCGTACATTCTCAAGCGTACGTAAAGCATAAATTAAAATACATTAACAACTCCTGCAAACTTGTCATACCCAAAAATCACAATTCAGTATACTTATTACGAGAGAGAAATTCAAGTTTACCTTTCCTTGTTCAAACGTATTAGTCAGCATGACAATGTTTGCGCAGTTCTCTTGCCAGATCATTCGCCAGAAGTCATTGGTTGTTACCTTGTTTGGACCTAAAAATGCAACAAAACGTAGGAACACAAATAAGAAAAACAAGTTAATGATCAAGCCGTACTACAACGTCTGACAGTTATAAAAAGTAGAACATACGTCTCGGTACTCGATACACACTATTATCTAGGCTCATTGTCCTTTACTATTCATCGTCAAGATATAAAAACGTAAAACGAGACAATACGCTGCAGGAATATGGCAACGTGTAGCAGTAGCTTATGAAGCAGAAAACAAGTTTTAACATGGCGCTTACAGTGGTTTAAATTTAATGGAATGTGTCTTAGAGTTTTGTATTACTACGCTTTATGGTTGGTTAAAAAAGTGAGTTACTTCCTGGACCAAAAAAGAGGTATAGAAACGAAAACCAATTGTGTCTTTCTCGTGTGCGTTTGTCCGCACTTTGCGGCAGTATCTTGCATTTACCCAATGGTTTATTGGATTGACTGCTTTTGTTTCTTTTTTTTATTGGCCACAGTAATAAATTGACATTCATTTAAAAGGCACTCTATAATTTATGATATTAAGGTATAGGAGGAAAATTTTGCGTAAGCAATATAATGGGAGTGAAATAGACAATATTCGTATTCACGGTATTGAACTGGAACTAGCGTGCAGTCGAGGCTCATGCGGGGGAATCTTTTCACATGCAAATATTTTTAATGATATTCCCCCGCATTAGCTAGTTCCCCAGACTGTAAGCTAGTTCCAGTTCAATAACGAGAATACGAATATTGTCTATTGTGGAGATAGCCGACGTCAGTAAAGTGGAGAAGTGTGGGGGAAAAACCAACCCCGATGTTCAAATGAGCCAGCGTCGAAATAATAGAGGACAAATCCACCGGACACAAACGCTTAAAAAAAACATGGGAAAACTCCCTGCGGATTCAGTGATAGCGCGAAAGGCACGTGCAGTGAAATCTAGCAGTAAAATCGAATAACTAAGACATGTTCGTGCCTTTTAAAAGAACGAGAATAGAGGTTTCATTCGTTTGCTTTCACGGGACTTAATTAAAAGCCTCTTGACCAATATTGTTCGCAACTAAATTTATTTTTTGCGGGAAGTAGACAAAGGGTACATATTTTTGGGATACTCAACAACAAAGGATTGTGCAAAAGTTTTTACCTTGAGTTGCAATGTAGCACATTGTCTTTTCATCGTATGTCTAAGCAGAACGAAGCAATAAATTAAAAAAAGACGATATACTGTAAGTATTTGGCTAATGATGGGAACATACAAATATACAACATACAACATACAAATGCAATAAACAACTTTTATATCGTGTTCAACTACGTACCGGAATGTAACTGGCGTTGATGTAGTCAGACTTCGGGTTTCCCTCTATTTTCTCCAAAACAACCCGAGAATGGTCATCTGTCAGAAATAGCAAAAAAGGCACATCGACACTCCATATTTAGCAAATTTCCACCGGTTTTCCGTGGTGTGGACTCTTATTTACCACGATTTACGTCATCACATGGTCAAAATGTTGTGGACTCACGAGGCGCAGCCGAGTGAGTCAGCAACAAATTTTGACCATGTGATGACGTAAATCGTGGTAAATAAGAGTCCACACCACGGAAAACTGGTGGAAATCTGTTTTTTACCACAATATTTGAAAAAATAATACGGGGAAAAATCGAAGTTTCGTTACAAAACGTGACTGCCAAGAAAGCGCGAGCGTTGTCTATAACTTCCTCGCAATCTGATTGGTTTATTTTTTTCAAGCGCGCGCTTTTATAGGCATTGCGTGATGTTAGCGTCAGCACCGTTGTCTGTACTCTCATTTACCACCCGCATCGGCCAATCAGATTGCGAGATTTCCGGCAATTGTGGTAAAATTTTTGTTTGAAAGTACTAGTGGTATTTGCCATGTACTGTAAACCACAGATACAGATTAAGGCATCCAGTGGAAAGTTCTAGTTCTCAATTGACTATTAATTGAAATTCTACTTGGGCAATATCAATAAATAAATCTAAAAATAAAATAAAATAAAATAAATTAAATTAACAATTAATGACATGAAACAAAAAAGGTCAAAACTAAAAATAAATTGATGACGTGTACTTACAAGTCACTATGTTCCCATAACGGTTTTTGTTTTTGTTATTCTTCGCACATTCCCAGGTTGAAAGCATGCCTCCCGATAGATCCTGAAATAGATAAGGGAATAATGAAAAGATAAAAAGCTTTATTTTTTTCTGAAGCATCTCAGCGGTCCGGAATCCTAAATCCTTGAATTTGATTGGCTAATGACGCGCGCTCCAGCGGTCCGGATTTTCCCATCCGGACCCCGCGTACGGACCGCTCCTAATTTTACAGAAATATTTTGTCGTTTAAAGCTTAATATCATTGAATTTTCTCGTAAATTATGGACCCAGACGAAAGTTACCAAAGCGAAAGTGAATTTTCATTGGCCAGATAAAATATCTAACGACACAAACGAAGAAAACAATGAAGAAAACCAACAAAGTTTCACCATGGTTGACATCGGCCCACAAACAAAGATCCGAAAACACGCTAAAGATCAACGCTTGAACGAGGTATCAAAAAGACTCGATGAAGAAAAAGAGCCGGATGAACTCAGTGGAAGGAGAAATCAGCCGTAAAATTAAAGGCCAATGTTATTCCTCGAAAAGGCGAGTGTAAGTTTGGATTTTATGATTTGTTCATTTTATAGTTTGTTGGGCGTTTGTTGTTGTTCTTTACAAAGCGTCATTTGTGGCTTAAAAATTACTGTAATTACACAATCTAGCACTTTTTTACAAAGGTTTTAGCTCCATTTGATTTAAGCGTTCTTATTATTCCGGTTTTGTTTTTTTTTCCTGTGAATTTTCATTAAAAGTCTTGCAATTTGTCAATCTAGTCGTACTAGTTTGTTGCCGAGATAATGCGTACTTTCACTACATTGCTCGGTTTGTATGCTTTTATTTCTCGTTTTTTACCCGCTTTTATCTAAATTCTACAAGTTTTCATTCAAGAAAATATGATTTTTACATTAGAATAGCTCAGTTTATGCTTGCGCCCCGCTATAAATAAATTACGCTTGACTTTTCTTTTAATAGAAAAAATTTGAAAAGTTTTTAAAGTTATAATTCAGCTTTCCACGGCTTCGCTGAAGGCAAGAACATTTCTCTATCCTCGCCGGGAATAAACACAAGAGCCATTTATTCTACCGAGAGGCATAAACTGGTAGAAATGAATTCACTTTGCAATTTAAGTTTTTTTTGTTTATGAATGGAATGTTGTAAAGATTACCGAGTTTGCGCGCGTTGTGTCAGTTTAGCTTTAAGCGGCGCGTAAGAAATATTTGTTGGAAGGCTGTGCATGAATGATTTTCTGGGCGAGTCGCAGAATTAAAGTAGGAAAAAAATAAATAAGTTATTTACCGACCTAGGTCGGTCCGTATAGGAAAAACTGTGCCCTCAGTCTTGAGTACGGCCCTCGGCCTACGGCCTCGGGCCGTACTCAAGACCTCGGGCACAGTTTTTTCCTATACGGACCTCCCGGCCGGTAAATAACATATATTTATTCTCTAGTAACAAAAACTTTCATTTTCTTTTACAACTAATACGTAGAACCGTTCTTTCTTGGGGCTCAAAAGCGGTGTTTATATTTCCAAAACAAAGGAACGTAATAAGGCCAAAAGGCAGTGACGTTTTCGTAGTTCACGTGGCCGTATTCTCTTAGCAACTGAGTTTCCAGTATCCCTTTGTAGTCCAAGCATGCAAACAACCACTGTTCAAAAACAACTAACTGTGAGATGGAGCTGTTTTCAATTGAGTGTCGAAAGTAATTTTGCAATTGCTTTGGTTTTGCATTGCTATGCCCTGTAATTGGTTAAAATATCTCGCGCCACTTTATCAACCAATCAGAAGTAAGACCAAAATCAATCGTGGTTTTACCACACTGAGGTGAAAACCAATCTAAATAACTCAATGTGCTTTGAAACTAAAACAATCCAGACGCTTTGAGACATCTGCCCTATCATCAGTAAACAAAACAGTAGAAAATCAAAGGCTCCTTAAGAGCCTACCCGTGAATAAGAAATGCTAACACGCAACGCAATATTTCGGTAAGCCGATGTTTTCACACTGACACGGTTCGATCTTTTTTTGTTAAATTAACCGTAAGGATTTTTGACGAACGCAAAAACAAAAAGGAAATCACTTTCATAATGTCCAGTTCGAAAAAAAAGAAAAAGAAGAGTCACGGGCGAGAATTGAACCTGGGCCTCCGGCGTCAAATCCGACGCCTTAACCCACGAGGCCATCGAAGAACACGTGATCAATTAAGACTAAATTTTGTCATTTAAAGGTAGGTACGTGTAAAAACGCGTGTCTCGACTAGAAAATCCTTTTAGATCGATTTTATGTCATTTTAAAGATTCCAAATGGCGAAACATTTTTAAGCTTATTGTTGTTTATATTCGTATACAACAAATCAGTTATTGTTATCGCTGTATTCAGGCTGTTCTTGTTACGAAACGCATCCGTAACAAAGCATTACGTCACTAAGTTTACAGCTGATGGAATGAGCGAGTGAGTGCTCATTTGCATATCTTTCTCCGTTACCGATAACCCGTTCATTACGCATGCGCGTATTCACGGGTTAAAAACAAAGGCTTTATTACTTCCTCGATTAAAAAGAAGAGAAAGTTATTTCATAATAAGGCCCGTCATCTTGCCTTGAATTCTTGCCGCAATACCGCTGCTCCATTACTGGACTTGCTCTTGAAGTACGCTGCAAACTCAGACGCGGGAATTGGTTTGGGTTTGCCGTCTTGAGCTTCACTGTACACAGGCTCTATCACTTCAAGCGGAGGTGCCTTTGTCGCATCTGAGTGAAGAGTATTGCAAGAAATGCCATACATAAATACGCATACGTACAAATAGCTCCATTAATATCATAGTGACGTGTTTTTTCAAAAAAAAAAATAGTTTTTTTGAGGAAAAGCCACATGTTTATTTTTCCAACGTAATTTTTCAGTAAATCCGGTTTATTTATTGGAATTTTGTGACTTTCAAGTGCTTTTGTAAAGATTTTGAAAGTATAAAACGTCTCCCCTTTTCATAATCAAGCACTGTAGTGGGAACTGTAACGAAAGCTATAGTCTAGGGGTAATAAATAAAATTAAAGACGCATTTATTGATTTTTCGGTATGTACTTGGTGTATCCCTTATTATTTTGTATTTAAACACTTAGTTTTTATTTCAGTAGAAAAAGAAGATAAAAACAGCAGAACGGGAAATCGAACCCGGGCCGTATGATCTACTCCATGCACACTATCCACTGTAACACCGAGGACTAGCTGCCGGAAATTGTAATTTTTAAGGGATATAAGATAATATATATGCTGCCAGCCCAGACCACATATAAGAACTAACCCTTTCGATACACTGGAAATACTGGAATCAGTGCTTAACCCTAAATACTAAAATCAGTGCTTCAACACTAGATACTGTAATCCAATCCCTAAATTACACTGCAATATATCTAAATACATTACAATAAGGGATACATGAAGTACCACACATTATGATCAGGGATACACCAAGTACCTAGGGATTTTTCTGTACGGTATACATGGGTATTGGGCTATGTATTTTTTGTTTTAGAAAACAGATACAATGCAACTTATCGCAAAAGTCAAAGCCACGTTTGCAAAGCTTAAAAAACATATAGAGTTTCCATGATAACGAATCATTTACAGTCGATGATATAACTAAACCGCATGCTCGCGTTTAAGGTGCTGAGGTATTTTTAGGTAGCTATAGTGTGTGCTGGTACTGATGCATAAACGAGTGTATTTCGTAGAATAAATTAAAAACTTGCACGATAAAACAATTTACCTTTTCCATTGCAAACGTCAGTAAGATTCTGATAAACCTGATTGGATTGATGGCCTTTGGTATCATTTTTAGTATTCTGATAAATCTGTTCGTCTGGTTTTCGTTTGGCAATAACTTTGGAATTTTGATAAACCTGGTTATCTGTTTTTGCAGGAGCGTCCATTTCATAAGGATCTTGATAGACCAGGTTTGCTGTGCTTGTAGTCGATCTAGGAGAACCACTTCCGATGTCATCAAGTTGAACATGCGCTTTGTTGCTTTCTCTTTGAGACCTTTTCCTCCTGTTGATAATAAACGAATAGAAAGTTTACTTCTGCTAGCTCGTAAGGCGAAGTTAGTGGTTAGTGTTTTGTTGCGTTTATTGCTCCATTTAATCCTAAAACGTTTATTGCGCGCATTCCACACGGTAAATTTTTATAAAAATTGACAAATTGGCGGGATTTTCATGGTTCTCGATCACAAAAAAAAGACAACAATTTTTGTACATACACAAACCCAATAAACGTAAAAAAAAAGAAAAGTGAGTAAATTGCCAAAAATTATGTACCGAATTTTTTATGGCTTTGTTAGATTAGACTTAAACTGAATGTTTGTTCTGTTTCATCAAAAATCATGAACATTTACCTTGTAAAAACCGAGAAAATCCGTTGAGAGGTTTGCTAGCCTTGAACAACAAGCCCAACAACTCAATCATTGATTGCCATGGTAATGAGACAAGACTGCCAAATTAGACATATCCGTAAGCGAGAAAGTCTAAGCTACGTGTTTGTGTATATTATGCCTAGTATCGCGAAACGAAACTCTCGAAAGACAGCAATAATAACATCGTTTATATTTCATTTGGAAGACTGGCCAATACCTATATGGAACCACGTTTTACTACAGTAACTTTTATATTTATATTATATTTTACACTTAGTTAGATACATTTTTGTAACTATTTTAATTCGTAATCATCTTTAATTATCGCTTAACTTAAATTTATACACTTCTAATGAAGTTTCATTTTGTACCTTTTATCTTTAATTTCGTCGCGTACCTGGAAACTAGCTCTTAATCATCATCATCTCTTAATCTTCTCCTCCTTACACCCTTAAGGTTTTTTTTCCGATATTTTCAAGACCATTTAGGATTAGCACATGCCGTTTTCAGTAGCTATTTATTTATCCTTGTGACATATTTTTGTAAAGTTTGTTGACAAACGGTTGCTATGGTAACGAGATATAACGTCATAAGTAATGTGCGGTCAACCCATTTTTGAGTAATAATGCGTGTTTTCACCTTTTTTTCAGTGAAAAATCATATAAAATACTATCAAAAGCATCATTTTTTAAATTTTATGTTATTTTGCAACTCTACCAAACAATATTTGCAATTTCCGCATTTTCCCGATAAATTTGAATTTTTAGTAAAATCCAAGATGGCGGCCAACTTGGCGGCCATTTTGGATGACGTCACGGACCCCCAGCAGCGTCACAACCAATAATATTCACCTTATCTTGTAGAGCATTTCGCGGGCTATCTATTAGATGTAAACTATTTCGGAAATATTGCAACATCGCAAACACCCCACCCCCCACCCCTTGTACCACGGTGGGGGTATAAGTTTGTGTGTACCTCTGAGGGTTAAGCTAAGCGTACCGACCACGCTAAATAAAGGATTGATTGATTTATTGATTGATTGATTGTGAACTTCCTAAACGTTTCCAAAATCGTATTCTAATTTCTGAAATGTATGAAGACCAAACCTGTCACATTTATGTGCGAGCCCCATCCCCGGGAAGGAATACATACCTTCGATAGAAAAGCAATGCAACAATCACTGCAGGTATGAGAAGAAGTAACAGGACTACGGGTACAATTACTGCTGTGGTATTAAGGGAACCCCCAGAATCCTCGGCCGTGTTGGTTACTCCAATATCTGTAAATAATAAAAGAATGAAAGCATCGTTTGTTACATTTAGTTGCTTAACGATTGCAGTAACAGCGTGTTCCTCATTCTTTTTAACCATGTTTAGCCTGGGGGTGGGGCGACTCACAGACTGCCCGTACTGACTTTTTATGATTCATAACTTTAATATATAAATATCAAAGCAAGCGCCACCAAACTTGGTGAATTTTCGTAAAAGGTTTCCGGCGACAAGTCAATGTGAAATGATGTTTTCACGGCAACAATATTTTGACAGCCATCTTTTTAGAAATTTCTCAGTATTTTCCTGCCTGTTCACCTTTTACACGTTTACCATTTTAGCGTTACTTATCGGTTTTGATAATTTCTTAGTCAATTTGGGCGGCTTTCTTAGATTTGGAGAAATCGGGAAAATAATACAAAATGGCAGATCCCAGATGACGGCTATACAGAACAAATGACGTGACTTAATTCCCACGTGATTTGACATCATTGTCCCATTTTGCGGGACTCAACGAAAACCGTTTTTGACGTTCTATCGTCTAAGTTTCATAATCATAGCTTTAATGCTTTTGACGTTGCGACGCCTGCCCTAAATCTAGCTGGTACTATATCTTTTCTGTTGAAAAATATCTGATGATAACAAAAACAATAACATGTACATTAAGCCTCTCAGGTACTCGGGTAGACTTTTTGAAAGTCTCGTTGCGATTGCTCGCGACTCTTTGAATAAACATGTAAATTGTAGTCACTGAAAAACGAAAGACGAAAGATCAGATGGTTGATGGATGGCCCAGCAGACGTGTCTTGTCGGTTGGTTACTCGTCATACAAGCGGTCGTATTCTGTGAATTCTTAAATCGTTGTAAGCAGCTGGACATAGTGCCTCGCTCGTCTTAAATTATTCCCGAGAGCCCATTTGTCCCACTGGCAAATTATGGGGCATTTAGCAGCACTGTAGAACGAAGAAACATGAAGTCATCAATGCATTCTATTGACTTCATCTGCACCTGTCATCATCCTCAAGTCTTTCCCCCGTGTAAGGGATGGGGCGTACGTAAATGCGCTCGCTTTAAAACGTTATATCGGCCTTTACAGTCACACACAAGTTACCAGAAGAACCGAAAACCACTGTAATTGTATTCCACTAAAGTAACATTTCTGGGATTCTGTGGTCTCAGTTAATGATAAACTCTTACCTTTAGTGACGGATATTTTTGCAACTCTTTTGGAATTTCCCACCAAATAACCCTATGATGTTAGGAACAAAAAGTAAAGAAATAACATTAGATTGTTGTAATAATTTATATTTCTACCAATGTACACTGTTTTGAGCCTGTTTAATCCACGTTAAAAATAATCATGATAATCGATATGGACTTGAACTTTTCCCCAATGCACTTCTTTACTATTCTATTTTATTTCAAATAAATGTGTGCTATTCCATTTTCAAGTATAATAAATCTTACAAAAAATCGTATATAGCAATAGACTATTGCTAATGTTGTGTTCCCAGTGCATCTTGGGTAGTTCCAGTCCTTTGTGGGGGCAAACGACCAGTTTGACAGGTAATTTGAATTTTTAATTTTCGTCGTTTGCCCCCACAAAAGACTAGAACTATCCAAGATGCACTGGAAACACAACATTAGCAAAATAGTCTATTAGCAGAAACGTTATTTTCTTATCAATTTTATATTAACTCCAGTGTGATCGACATTTAACTTTGCATATTATGTATTCAACCTTAACGATTGTATATTGCACTTTTCAGTTTCAGCATTTAACATTACGCATTCGGCATGCGATATTGGTCATTTATTTTCCACGAAATCTTCGTGGGAACCACACATATTTAACATTCAAGTTTTCACATTCAGCATTGTCGATTACTCATTTGACATACTCGATTTTTCGGGTCTTCCCGCCTGGATTCGGGTTACTGCGTTATTCAACACACAACTTTTCGTATTCAGCTTCATTCGTAATAAATCCCACCGCAATCCAGGAAAGGATGGTATCGTGGGCGAATACAACCCTCACCTCCCTCCCCAAGAGTAGAGAGTCGAAAATCCCTTTAGGTGAGTGGAATAGGGAGGTGACCATGCATCCCAAGTGGTGTCTTTTCTCTCCAAATAAAAGCAAATGAAAATGCTATGGTCCAAATCTGAAGTTTATCTTATAATTAAAGAAAAGATGACTGTTTGGATTTTGTGAATTGAATGCTGCGAAATTCTGTTTAATTTCGAATAATGGGTGCAAACGGAATAAATGTAAATTAAATTCGCACTCATCGCTGCCGTTTATTACATTTTTGTAGAGTGTTTCAATAAAAAAAGAGTTTACTTACGTTGTTAACAGGAGTTATAGCTCTCTGGTAGATAATGTACACTTGTCCTTTTTGAAGAGCACTATTGACGTAAGCTCCAATGTTCTTCTTATCGCCGACAGTAAATTCCCAGGATGCCTCGCGCACCGGATCATTGTTTATCTCAGCAGCAATGTAAAAGTTCAAGTTCGATTCGGAGGCGCCATTTGCATCTTTTAGTTTGGATGCATCTTCAGCTGAAAGGACTTCATCGTCATTTACAACTTTCAGAACAATAACCTGATAAGCACTAAAAAACGATATACATCTAATTCAATAAATGTTGCTTTGGGCATTGGGAATTGGGCATTGGGAAGCTATTGTTTGGCGGTCACTCAAGCAAAGCATTGCATTGTGTTCCATATGCCCAAATGCCAATGCCCAATTACCAATGACCAATTGCCAAAGCAACCTTTATTGAATTAGGTATAATATATATACATAGGCTTAGCCTAACAGCGGAGCTCTCTGAACAGAAACGATAATGATAAGCTTAACTTAGGTGAAAGGTCGGAAGCACAAGAAAAATTAGAATTAAGATTGACGACCAGACTATTTTTCAATTTAGCAATTCTCAAAAACAGTAAGCGTATAACGCGACCGTCTGCACAGTACATTTAGACTGCACAAATTACACAATAGTTCACAAAACAACATTTTCTCGGTCTAGAATAACTAGTATGACTAATTTCCGAATAAAATACGCGTAAAGTTAAAGGTACATCTGTTGCGTCTGGAAAATTACCCGAAAAACTGATTTGGAAATGATGAGTTGCCAGTAGCTCAATTATGAGTCACAAGCTTCACAAATATTCGGATGACACCACAAAGCAGAAAATTTCTGTTCGGTCATTCGGGAGAAATAAATTTGCAACTGTGTTGTGATGTCATTCCTTATGTCCCTTACAGTGGCCCGAGAGTTCTCGGTGCCATTGTGAAAAGTTGCCTTATTTCGAAAAACCCATATACCATAAGTATGGTCTTAATGAAAAAAACGCGCTCGCATGTCAGTCTCATTGTAAGCAGAAGTCCATAGGTAAAAGAAAATAGTATTAACATTAACTAAAAATCTAGTATTGAGTAGTGCCGATAGGGTGGGAGTGAAAACACCCCACACCCTTCAACAGGTTCAAATTTTAATCTAGCTTGGAAAGGCGTGGTAACCAGTTATCCGGTTTCAAATTTGCATTACCATTGCTAGACCAGACACCCAAGATTCGCATTCTTGACACCAACGTCAGGCCATAAGGATTGTCCGGATATGAGCACCAAGCTCCTAACCTCATGGCATTTAATTTAGTCTCTGTACCTGTCTCGTATTTGTGAAGTGAGGTAAACAATTTGTCTAAAGAAAAAAATGTACTTCACAAAACATGTGGAGTCATCCGCATATTGGCGAATTTTAAAACGCTTTCCTCAGGCTTCTGGAAGGAGAAAACTTTCAATAGTATCATCCTTTCTTACACTGGTAGCCAAAACATCTGCGCATAAAATGTACAAAAGTGGAGACTGGGGATTTCCCTGCCTCACCCCCGACTTGAGTGGAATTTCTTTGGTCAAAAAACGATTAGCTATATTTTTTATATTTGCTTGACAGCGAGTGTCACGCAAGAGAAATAAATAAATTCTCAAAAATCGTCCTACCTGGGACGGAACAAGTTTGATCTTCTTGAATAATCGAGGGTAACACTTTTGAAAGTCATTTTGTAAGAGCTTTTGAACACATTTTGTAATCAACATCGAGTAGCGAAATGGCGGGGTCACCAATTTTTTAGGTTTTTCCTATCATCTTTCTTATAAAGTAACCTAGTCACGCCTCCTTGCATTGAATCACTGAAAGAATTGTTTTCCAAACTATTAATAAGGTAAAAAACATTTCAGAATTTAGCGTAAAATTCTTGAGGTAATCCGTCTGAACCGGGTGGTTTCCCTGAAGAAAGTCCACGCATTGCGTGGGTAATTTTAGCCAAAGATAAAACTGATTCTTCGCAGGATAAAATTTCGCTCTAATCTGTTTTCAAGTTTGTTCAAAAATTCGGTTTGGACTGTTCAATTAACAGGTTCTTGCGAGTACAAATTACGGTAAAAATCGAAATGAAACTTTAACACCGCCGGAGTTATAAATAGAATGAACAGTATTTTTCTGAGCCGTGTTGCTTCGAGCGTAAAAAAGGAATTTGCTAGGTTTTTCACCTTCTTCAAGCCATTTGACTCTGCTACGAATTTGGTTTCCTCTCATTTGGGATAAATTAACGGCTCGAATTTCTCTTTCGAGCGTTTCTATGGTGGTTTTTGCTAAGTTATCTCCTTAAATAAGAGCCCGTTTTGCTTCGATCAAAGAAATTATAGTTGCGTGGCCTTATCGCGATTAAATATGCGTTGTTTACTTCGACCAAAATCTATAGCAACTAATGTTATAGATTCTTTAAGAAAATCCCACCAAGCTTGAATGGAATTAAATGCTTTCCGGTACAATACATGTTTCTTAATAATTTCTGAGATCATATCGTAAATATTAAATTCTAAATTTAGCCTCCAAAGTCCTGGTCCACGGGAAAATGCATTATGCAAATTGCGGATAAATCAACAGAATCATGATCGGAAAAAACACAAGGCAAAATTTCACATTTTTAGAAAGGAATCATACAAGTCCTGAGCAATAAAAAAATTATCCAAACGTGTACCGATAGTTTTATCCGCGTTAAACCATGTGCTTTGTATTTTTCAGTCGGCCGTGTTTTTTTTTTTTGCGCCAGATATCAATAAACGATGAACACTTGTGCAGAACTTTCAACTCCGTGGAAATTGTAAGATTTCCTCCAAACTTATCAGAAACATTTTCAATGCAGTTAAAATCGACAGCAATAATTTTAAAAGAGTTCTGAAAAAATATTCATGAATTGTATCATAAAAGCATTTACGTTCACTTGGATTCGTGGGTGCATAAGTATTAACCAAATTAATTTTGGTGTCGTCGAGTTCAGTTAAAACACTAACAATTCTACCAGAAGAATCTTTTTTATCCATTGTAAACATTTGAAGTCAGTATTTTCAGCTACAAGAATGGCAACGCCGCCTTGTTTACCAAGAGCGGGCGACCAGAAACTTTTACCGCGCCATTTAGCTGTCAGAGAATTTATCGCATTTTGACTTGTCGCTAAAGTTTCTTGTAAACAAATAAAATCAGAACGGCAATTTTTCGCAAAATCAAAGACAGAGCGTTGTTTGGCTTCATTGCCAAAACCACGGATATTCAAAGATGTGAATTTAGCTCTGAATGTAAAAACTTGGAGAAAATTCTTCTGGTAAAATTAAGCTTAAGCTTACATAGGCTTAACTAAGCAATTTTTGCAAATCACATTTAGACAGTTACTTGCTTTTCTGTTTATGTTTGTTTGTCCGATATCCAGTGTTTTTCCTTTTCGGCAAAGATTGTTCGCCGTCATATTCAGAACGTTCCCGAGTTTTAGGGTCCGTTTTCTTTGCTTCATGAATTGGCGTATCTTGTTTTCCATTGACGAGTACAGGTTGTGATTGGTTTTGGCGCGGAGGAACTGCCCTGTTTGTAGCCGCGGGGAAGCGCGCGAAAAACAACGCCTCGTTCCCAGTTCCTCTCTCTTCATATACGTCATCATCGATGATGACGTAACGGGTGGACAGACGTGCACACGGACCGACGCGCCCGCGAAACATTCCGCTAGCCATGACCATGAAAAATGACGGGACGGTTCTATGAGTATGGGGCTGCGCAGCCGAGCCTTCGGCTCGGCGAGTGCTCCGCTTAAACGAATTTTCGTTTTTCGAATACTGTATAACGCAATAACAATTCAATAATAACTATATGCTTATGTCTTCTGCCGACCTAAAATTAAAGCGTTACCACAGTTTCTAAGATACGTACCTTATCGGACCGTTTCTTTGTTCTGTAGGCCATAACTGAATGACAGCACTTGTCTCGGAGACGCTTTTATCGGTTTCCTTTCCAACTTCTGGTTCAAGAGGATCTGAGTGAATAAGTAATAAAAATACCACATACAACATTCGAAAATGATTTGTTTACACCATAGAGGATCAAACAACTCGAGAAAAGCAACCTAAAAATCAATGGCAGACAGGTTTTCGAGTAAATTGTAGTGTTACTCAAGATAGTAGGGAAACACGATCAAACTTTTCAAAAACAGGATAATTGCAAATGTTGAGGACTTCTCAACCAGTCACGCTACACACATCAGCGAAGGCAGACCAACTGAGTACCACACCTGACTAAAGCTATCTTGCTTGCTAACTATTTGGGAAACCTGAAAGAGGCGGGTAAGCCCTCGTCACGGAGTAGTGCCTGAGGGGAATAACGACCGCGGCTCGTAGTAATTGCCAAGTGCTACGATAAACGCTGGATGATGTCAATAAATGTTGAAAAGCTTTACATAAAAAGGCGCGCAATTCAGAACCCAAAGAAAAGCATGCGTGCGCACTCACACACATACCACAATTATAATAATAACAACTAAATACGCTTACTCGCAACATCTGTGTCCACCTTTAGGGTAACTTTTAAACTATCCCCACAATCCGATACACCATAAACCGTAAACTCGTACAAAGTACCCGGAAACAAATCCTTCGCTGTGTACTTTGTTGCTTTATCTGCATCGTTTGTTCCTCCATGTGAAAATGTTTTGTTGTAAGCCTTTTCTCCAGTGTACAAAACCTTAATAGAACAAAAATAGAAACGTCCTGATTGAAATATAATATATACATGTATTGCATTCATTTTCCTGAACAACTTCAAATCCAATGTTTGTAAGCAAGGAAAGTAAGTTAGTTCATCTTACCATATATCTGAGGCCTTCCTTTGAGGTAGTTAATGGTTTCTGCCACTCCAGTACCACTTCTGTTTCTCCAGAGTTTACCACTTTTAAAAATCTCGGTGCCTCTGGCTCTGGTGAGACGACGTACATGTATGTTTAATAACTTAATCACAATTATTTTTAGTCCAAAGATACTTTCCTATCGCATTTGTTTGTAGATTTAACGATACATCCGCGAGCCCCAAAATCTCAAGCGTATTTTCTTGTCGGTGTTTTGTTGTTCACACTCATAACGGGAACGTGATCACGGCGGATCCAAACGCCGCTAAAAATGATCATTTAGGCTAATTGTGCTTATTTTGCACATTTCCTCACCAAACTTCGCACATTTACTCGGGTTCTTGTCAAAATCATTTCAGTGGTAAAACAAATGTCAAAATCTCACGATATAACTGATGACATCACAAAAACACCTGGTACAAAGTTTCTAATTTCATACCACCAAATATATCATTTGAAAGAGCTTGACTAATAGGGGACTAATATACCGAAAATCGTTACTCGCTATGACAAATATGACAAATATTTCTCAAGTTATAACAATTTAGAAAATTTGGCGAATTTTTCTGTTCACTTGCCCAGTTTGGTTGCGAAATGCTCAATAAAATGTAAAGTTGTGCTAACATAACCTCAATTTGCCACCCTTAATGATCCCTTGGAGGGGTGGTTTGGCCCCGCGGTGGATTTTTACTATAAAATATATTCCTCCTTAATATTTTTCAAACTCCATGTTGAAGTCTGTAGTTATCAGGGAAAAGCGGTCGAAAGAAGCAAGATCAGTTACTGTGTGCTGTATACCAGTCTTTGAGTTAAATGACAATTAATATTTAGGTCGAATAATGCGTTCCTGTCGAATTATTTTGCGCTGTAATCCATACGAAATCGCCCTCGTTTGTCTAGCAAATATCTTGTGCTCTTTTCATTAACATTGAGAGTTTTCATTTATCACTTCGTTCTTATAAACAACTCGTCGCTTTCTCATTTGATTTCAGCTTTAACTAACGTTAATGTCAAGTAATAATATAAAATCAAATTCTACTTACTTGACGTATCCAACACCGCGTGTTGACCGTAGGGTCCAGGTCCAGCGCTAGTATAAGCGCGAATAGACAGTTGGTATTGGGAACACAACGAGAAATTATACAGGACAGCAAATGTTTCCGAGGTATTGAAGTTTTTGCTGCTAGCAGTTGATCGTCTTGAACGTGGTCCCTTGGCTATCAACTCCCTATTTAGTTCATATTGTATAACCTTTCCAAAGCTCTTCTCTCTTGCTATAGGTGACCACGAAATGTTAAATGTGCTTTCGTTTAGTTTAGAGGTGACGACGTTATCTGGACCAACACCGGGTACTAACAAAGTAGATAAGTGCAAATAATTCAGCAGAAAAAATGCGTGATGATTATACTTATGGTGAACTTACAGTGAACTATCTCTGAATAGGATGGCTATGAGACCAGATTTAGTAGCAA
This sequence comes from Cladopsammia gracilis, assembly GCA_022457155.1. Classification (NCBI taxonomy): domain Eukaryota; kingdom Metazoa; phylum Cnidaria; class Anthozoa; order Scleractinia; family Dendrophylliidae; genus Cladopsammia; species Cladopsammia gracilis. Next base: position 918,988 of record JAJGOT010000239.1, on the reverse strand, counting down.
CCTAGAGAGTCGTTCGTTTTATAAAGATTTTATCAAGCCTAACACTAGAAATCCGTGACGTCAGAACTGAAATAAAACTGTTGTAATTACCTGAAAGCCTCTTGGGAAGGCTAACTTGAAGTATATAAGGAAGTCAAGCAACGTGTTTAAAAATAGTGTCTCAATCTCCAGGAGATTTTAATGAAAACGATTTCGTGTTTGTTCCATTATTCACAAATACATTATTGCCATTAAGAACGCGTTCCAAACTAAAATGTGGTATTCCGATTTCGATAAATTCAGAGAGAATAAAGAGAATACTCTGAAAAAGACTTATTTTTACGGGTAAAATGCCAACCTATATCGGAAAATGGTTTTTGCACGTTGCAGTATCCCAACTTTGTTTGGAAAAGAGTCGAAAATAGGCCGAAAATGATCTGCGCAGTTTCCACGGAAAAGCAAAATCACCACTTTTTTCCAACTATTATTTTCAACGTTTGCTCTGAACCCAAAAATAATGCAAAAATTGACAAGAAAGACAACCATGTTTGTTCGGAAGTACAAAATTCTTCCGAGTGAATTTCTTTACTAGTATTTAAATTTCTGATCCACCCATAATTTTAAAGAGAAACCTGAAGACATTCCTAATTTCTGATCCCCGTAAAAGACATTCAGAATTTCTGATCCCCCATAAAAGACATTCCGAATTTCTGATCCCCGTAAAAGACATTCAGAATTTCTGACCCCCGTAAGACATTCAGAATTTCTGATCCCCGTAAGACATTCCGAATTTCTGACCCCCGTAAGACATTCAGAATTTCTGATCCCCGTAAGACATTCCGAATTTCTGACCCCCGTAAGACATTCAGAATTTCTGACCCCCGTAAGATATTCAGAATTTCTGACCCCCGTAAGACATTCAGAATTTCTGATCCCCGTAAAAGACATTCAGAATTTCTGACCCCCGTAAGACATTCAGAATTTCTGACCCCCGTAAGACATTCCGAATTTCTGACCCCCGTAAGACATTCCGAATTTCTGACCCCCGTAAGACATTCAGAATTTCTGATCCCCGTAAGACATTCAGAATTTCTGATCCCCGTAAGACATTCCGAATTTCTGACCCCCGTAAGACATTCAGAATTTCTGATCCCCGTAAGACATTCAGAATTTCTGACCCCCGTAAGACATTCAGAATTTCTGATCCCCGTAAGACATTCAGAATTTCTGATCCCCGTAAGACATTCAGAATTTCTGATCCCCGTAAGACATTCAGAATTTCTGACCCCCGTAAGACATTCAGAATTTCTGATCCCCGTAAGACATTCAGAATTTCTGATCCCCCTTAAAAGACGTTCCGAATTTCTGATCCCCCGTGAAAGACATTCCGAATTTCTGATCCCCCGTAAAAGACATTCAGAATTTCTGATCCCCGTGAGACATTCAGAATTTCTGATCCCCCTTAAAAGACATTCAGAATTTCTGATCCCCCGAGGACATTCAGAATTTCTGATCCCCTTAAAAGACATTCGGAATTTCTGATCCCCTTAAGAAATTCATAACTTTTGATCTGCCAATAAAACCTCAGGAAAAAATTCAGAATTTCTAAACAGTATTCATAGTTTCTAGTCTCCCTAAATAACTCAAAGGTACATGTAATTTGAATTTTAAAAAAGCAATTAGAAAAAAAATTCAGGGGATTAAGAAATCCTGATCTCCTAAAGAAAAAAATACATACTACTGTACATGTTGATTGAACATACCATATTTTCTCCAGATCTTGATCCGCAGTTTTTTTTATTTTTTTTTTTCATAGTTTAAAAGGCATTTTGCTGACATCTCTTTCTTTGTTAGGATGCACCTACTTTTCATGGAACAGCTATCTTGAATATATTACACTAAAACATTTACAGTGGTAAACCCTTGATATGATTGGGCCAATCTATCAACGATGTACATGTAAAGGTCCTACCAAGAATGTTTTCCTTTTAAACATGGTGTGGCTCATTTATATTAACAGTGTTTTAAATCAGTCTTTCAACACAATGAACTTGTGGCAGCTTTTTACACATACATATAAGCAGATTTTCAATCAACCCCTACAATTTCAGTCTTCTAATTAATTGTCAAAGGGATTCAGAATTTTTGTTGCTACCATCACTTAAACGAACAAAACTAATAGGAAGATCCAGCCTGTTTCTGGATGCTTTCTTTGTATTGTGTTTTTCCTGATGGTCACAAGGAGATGCCAATGATCATCCTTTCTTTGGGTCTGATCAACATACTGTTATACATGTACATAAATGGATGACCTCATTTGTAGTTCTGCTAGTGATTCCATTTCCTGAAAATCAGATATGGTATTAACCTTAAAATTACTTAAATTTAACACTTATTAATCATAAAATAATATTATAATACATGTACATGTATTTCATGGCATTGAGTAGTGCAAAAACCCAAGGCTTCCCTAGTTCAACTTCCTTTTAAAGAAACTCTCTATTTAACATGTTTATTCCACCTACATGTACTGTACATGTAGGTCAACATACACAAATGTAGTGAATTTTGTTTAATTTCTAAATGGTGCTCACCTTAACAATGTGCATTTGTCAGGGGTACAGGTGTAGCTCAATCTGTAAACATTCAAAAAGAACTTTGGCTGTGTTCCAGAATAGAGCCAAAAATCTGCAAAAGAATAAAATCATATGCAACTTAACTCAGTTATTCTGGCTTCTTTCAAACAAAACAGGTTTAATAGGCCTTGTATGCTTTTTTAGTCAATGGTAAAACATTTCATATATCTTAGATAATTACTATTTTGTAGGTTCATAAGGGTAAACGGAAGAAAGCAAAGAAGCTATTGCCATTGATTTTAATGTTACACAACATTTTAAATAAAAATCTCTGAGCAGTTGGCAATATACATCTATCACTCTTATCTTACATGGGAGGAGAAAGGAAACCAACTTCATTTTTCGCTGCTCATCGATTTCTTTTTGGGCCTGAAAAACTATATTACAGATGTCGCCCCCATCGCTTTTTGATTCAAGCAACATCAGTTTTTCCCTTGAAATTTACATTTGGAATATACAGTAGAATTCACTCGTCAGGCAGTGAATTTTTCTTTGATACAAGAAAGGTGTTGGGTTACAAGTTCCAGTTTTGAAATAAGAAAGCTCTGCTTCGGACAGCATCTTTGTTTGTTTCTAAAGCAACTGGGGGACTGTTTCAATATCAGTGTATAATGGAAATTACTTTCAATTTACATGTAGTTCAGTACAGTATGCTTGTTCTCAGTAACTTCTTTGTTTGATTTAGACAACTGTTTTTTCTAAGCATGAAATATTGGTTTTTGCTGGTAGCTTGCTGATAAGAATGTGAGTTTTCTTAAACATACATGTATGCAATTCTTCTTACAATTCAATAACTCAAGTATGACACTAAACTCAAAAGTAATTGTTTCTGATATTTCATTCACACGGCCAAACAAGCTTCAACTTTCAACACAAACTAGGCATAAATGATATTGCTTAACCTATCAATCAATCAAAAACTTTGTTTGACTTCGAATTTAAGATTACAATGTACAGCGTATATAGATAAAGTTACATAGTTGGGGATTAAATGTCTTAATATTGGGGTCTAAATTTCGAGTTGCATTACATGTACATGTAAATGACCGGTTTAATACCTTTTAAACTTATTTAAAAGAAGTGGAGTTAAGAAAAAGAAGCTACACTGTAAAGTACATGTTTCGAGGGGACAGTGCCTTTTTTCCTAGTGACATGACAACTTTAGTTTATAAAGGCGTTTGTAGCAATAATACATACATACATACATACTTTATTACCACGTCCCCAAAGGGGATTTTCAGAGGCAATGATAAAATGATAAAATACAATGATAAAATATAATACAAAATACTATAAAAGCATAGTGTGAATCTATAAACGGAATAAGTAATATAAGTCATCTAATCACATAGAATTGTAAAAATTATTTAAAAGCTGAGATTTAAGGCGACGTTTAAAATCGATAACCGATTCGCAAAGTTTAAAATCGTTCGATAGAGTATTCCATAAAGTGACTGCCCTATAATAAAATGTTCTTTGGCCGCTGGTAGTTCTAAAACGAGGTATGTTGAGCATTTGAGAGTTTCTAGTTCTACGGTTTATGACGTCACATCGTCTAATGAACTGTGCTGTCAAATATGCGGGGGCACGTCCCGTCATGCACTTAAATGACATTATGGCATCTCGGTAATAGAGTTGCTTTTTTATCGGCAACCAGCGCAATTCCTTCAAAATTGGAGATACGTGATCGTATTTTCTTCTTCCACTCACTATGCGACAGGCGAAGTTCTGAATCGCCTGTAACTTGCTTAAGTTTGTTTCAGAAGTATTACTCCAGACAGTGGAGCAATAAAACAATTTACTGAATACTAATGCATTAATAATGATAATTAGAGATTGCTTGTCAAAGGAGTGCTTAACACGGTTGATCTGAGCAAGACGTGACATACATGAAGAAACAGTTTCTAGGACACGGTCATTAAAAGTTAGATTTGGATCCAAGATGACACCTAAGTCTTTAGCAGTTGGGGAAGGTGCAAGGTCCTTCCCGAGGAGGGACAGTTTAAAATTATTATTATTTACTGTTGCAATATTTTGTCTGCTTCCAAAGATCATTAACTTCGTCTTGTCTGGGTTTAAAAGCAGCTGGTTGGCAAAACACCAGTTCCGTATTTTAAGAAGATCATGATTTATTATATTTCTAACTTCTCTCTCTTCTTGGGGCATAAAGGATAATAGGAGTTTCGTATCGTCGACATAGCATTGTGGGAAACAGTGCTGCAGTACCGATGGTAGGTCGTTAACATAAATACTAAACAAGAGCGGACCAAGGATACTGATATAATAGTAATGTAATAACCTTTAGTTACCCTCGGCAGTGTTTATAGCAAAAGTGCTATAACCACTCGGCCACAAGTGCTATAAACACAAGTGCTATAACCACTCAACCATGCTGAAATGAAATTTAGGTTAAAATGATTTCAACCCAGTTTGATTTTGAATTTCTTTTGTCTTTGATTAATTAAGCTTATCATAAATCAGAAACAAAGGTAAGCTTAATTCAAAATCAAGCTACACTGTAGGTTGAAATCATTTTAACCTGAATTTCATTTCAACCTACAACACATACATAACATGATGCATGTTGTCTTTACTTACCACTTATCTTTGGCGAACTGTGTCTATGTTTTGAGGAGGTGTCGCTGAATATTCTTCGACAGCCAACAGCAACAAGCGATCGAGTCCACAACTCATTTGCGTGCTCTTCGATTCCCATCATGTGCCACTAGTGATCCGTTTCATCCCGTTACGAGTGCAATCCGTTTTCATATTTTACAAGATTTCCATATTTGTGGATGAACATTTGATGGCTCCCATTTGATTATTACAGTGAGTGACAACACGTGTTTCAATCTTTGCTGTAGCTAGTGGTCTTCGCTTTTCTTTAAAACTCTTGAATGAAAATTAATCACTTTCCTTACATAAAACGACACTCCAAAGTTTCTTCTCGCTTCTAACGCGCCAAAAGTGTCAAAATACATTGCATTTATTTCCCGAAGCGACCATAAGTTCTTCGAGTTGACCGTTATACTTTCAACAGCCCGCCACGTTGGTTGTCGAGCAAGCTAGTTTCCAGGGAAGCCGTGAGTTAGGCACATGCGTATTGTGAGTTCTAACGTCACGTGGGGCTTTTGAGCCAATGGGAAAGTGTGATAATTTCAGTTTGACTTTCACGCGGGCGGATTGCAATTTACATTCAAACGTTTATATAGCAAGAAGATAAATTTTATTGTGGCTACCTTTTTTCCATCTGAAGTACTTTTCCAATCGAGTTCAAGGACGTTGTATGAGGAAAAAGTAAGCATTTATAGTGAAGCTAAAACCTATTGTAGGTGGTTTATAGCAACCTCGTACGAAGTTGGGTTTATAGCAGTGTTTACACGATCGAAGCACTGCAGCCATAAGGTTTCTTTTCTTGTAAGCTTATATTTTCATTTTCGTAATGTAGTTTCGTCTATCTGCAGACATAGAGCTTAAAAGTTTAATATCTGAAGTTTAAGAAGTTGCGTGCCATTCCATGGGATTTCTGGCAGGCTTCCTGAGCGGAAGAGGGAACCCAGTGCGCGATTATATTCTCTGTTTGCTTTCATGTAAGCTTAAGTTATATTGACCACTGTTGAACACCCTTCTTCGAGGTTAATATATTTTGTTTTTGTTTTTTAGGCAACGTGTTATTAATTTTACAAATTAAACCGTTGCATTAGAATGACCCACTCAACATTGCTGTTTAAAAGCTTGAAGAGATTTCATAATACCCGGCCACCGTTTCTCGAGAAGACAGAAATATTTAAGCTTATTAAGAACTTATATATACCTTATTCCAAAATGGCGGCCAATTTATTATTCTTTTATCTGCATGTTAACCCTTAGCCCTCTTGGCCTCATTTTCGCTTGAAAATTCCTTTTTGTAGTTTGCACATGCTGACGAGACCACGAGGGCTAATTTACATAGATATAAAAGAATAATAAAATGGCTGCCATTTTAGAATAAGGTGTTTCATCGTATAGACTTAAGTCTAATTGTTGAGTCATGCCATCTGCCATGTGCTTTGACAATTTTTCCCCAATATTTCCTTGCACACCTTGATTATCCCCACCCCCTTCCCCCAGGACAAGACTACGTGGAAAATTCCCCACCTCGGGCCACAAGGTGAGACTGGTATGAACTCACCTCAGACCATAGGGAACCCACGCGTTTATCAAGAATGATCATAGAATAAAGTTACAAATGGACTTACGTGATGTAGTGTTTCATTCCAAATGTGCCGTTACTTTTGCGCTGTTGAATAACCGGTGTTGAATAACTGAAATCAGTTTCTGCCGGGATTTTTAGCAACTACAACGGTCCGATCAATTTCGAAACGATTGTGTCTGTAATTTTTTTAATGGTCTCGCATTTCACCGTCTGTTATTAAATTTTAACTTGTCAGCCATCATGCGGGATGGTTTCGTATTTCGGCACCATGCGGCATATCACGTAACCGTTTGTTATTAATTAATTAAGAGTTTAAATTTTTAACGGTTAAGAGAGAGAGAGAGTGACAAGGGTCGAAACTCCAGAGGTTGTATCGACATATCAGTGACTGAACTTGAGTGGACCACGTCGCCCACACAATGCGCTAGGTACTCGAAAGCTCCAGGGTTAGCACTCTTCCTATAAACAAGTACGACTTGCCTGTACCAGCTTCTTCTGTGATGAAGGCATTATGCTCCTGAAGAATTAGATCTAATGTGTTCTGTTGGCACAAATTTAGGACCCTGTGATAACACAAAAAATCTTTGAGATAGTGCCTGCATTTGATAGATTTGAAACGCGACAGGAAAGACAAGATATTGAAAAATTCCACTTCAACCTTTCAAATGCTACTCAGTGTGGTTTACGGCCTAATTCCGACGGTTAAGAGGCGGAACAGCTTCAGAAGAAATTTGTCCTCAAATGAGTTTCGACCCTTGTCAATTTTCTCTTTTCCCTATTTCCAGATGCCGAAATACGAAACCATCCCGCATGACGGCTGACAAGTTAAAATTTAATAACAGACGGTGAAATGCGAGACCATTAAAAAAATTACAGACACGATTGTTTCGAAATCGTATCAACGGATTTGATCGGACCGTTGTAGCTGCTAAAAATCCCGGCAGAAACTGATTTCAGTTATTCAACACCGGTTATTCAACAGCACAAAAGTAACGGCACATTTGGAATGAAACACTACATCATGTAAGTCCATTTGTAACTTTATTCTATGATCATTCTTGATAAACGCGTGGGTTCCCTATGCTCAGACCATTGTGACTAAGAACAGACAGTACAAGTAAAAGTACATGTCATGGAACTTGAAATTTTGACCCCAATATTGAGACATTTAATTCCCTACTATATAAGTGAGATATTACCCTTAAATAGGTGAATGTTAAAGGTAAAGCAATATTATTTATGCCTAGTTTATTGTTAAAAATTGAAGCTTGTTTGGCCTTGTGAATGAAATATCAGAAACAAATACTTTTGAGTTTGGTGTCATACTTACATTATTGAATTATAATAAGAATCGCATATGTTAAAAAAAAACTCACATTCTTATCAGTAACCAATATTCCGTGCTTAGAAAAAAGCAGTTGTCTAAATCAAACAAAGAAGTTTATAAGAAACCAAACTGACCCGACCAGTATTAGAGAGATCTATTTGGGTGTAATTGATTCAACAAAACAAGCTCAAACTGAATTGATAAACATAATTACATAAAGATATTACCTTATAAGCTTAAATTAGGAAAAAAAGACAACATTTTCTCTGCCTGAAACTAATGTTTTTTTTTTTTACAAGTAACATGATTTGGGAGAAGTACAATACAATTTAAAATGTGTCACTTGTTAATAAGAATCACCAGAAATTCAATTTTAACCAAACAAAACCTGGCAAAAAATTCCAAACATGGGATGCATATACTCACACTCTAGATCAAGACTGTTTACATTCACTCGGTCGCATTCAAACGCTTCTCCACGAAGTCTAGAATGCTTGATTGCTTCTGTGACTCTTAGTGTGACTGCAGAGGACAACTCTTCGGAACCCCGATAATTGGCAAACTCAGCAATATGACGTACAAGGTCGAGTGCTTTCTTACTGAAACTTTGTACATGTACATAACATTTTGCAACAGATCACTGTAACAATCCACTTGTTTATCTACAGATCCTATTACAGCCATCTTTTTTGTAAGTACATGTAAACTGTTGTTATCTGTCAGCATTCTGGGTCAGCGCTAATAAAAACTGACCTTTTGTGACAATATGTGATCATGCCGGGTGGTCACTTACCGGAAACAGAAAACAAAATCAATATGTCAAATTTCTGGCCTACAAATTAAAATTATCTAAGATATATGATACTTTTTACCATTGACTAAAAAAGAACACAAGGCCTATTAAACCTCTCTTGTTGTCTAAAAGAAGCCAGAATTTACATGCACTACATGCACATGTGTTGTGGCTGTGAACTTACACATAACTGAGTTACATTGTAAGTTACATATGATTTTATTCTTTTGCAGATTTTTGGCTCTATTCTGGAACAGCTAAAGTTCTTTTTGAATGTTTACAGATTGAGCTACACCTGTACCCCTGACAAGGGGTACAGGTGTACCCCCACAGATGCACAAATGCACAAATGTACCCCCACAAATGCACATTGTAAAGGTGAGCACCATTTAGAATTTAAACAAAATTCACTACATTTGTTTACATGTATGTTGACCTACATGCACAGTACATGTAGGTGGAACAAGCATGAGTTTCTTTAAAAGGCAGTTGAACAAAGGAAGCCTTGGGTTTTTGCACTACTCAATGCCATGAGATACATGTACTTGTAATACAATGTTAATTTTATTGATTAATAAGTGTTAAATTTAAGTAGTTTTAAGATTAATACCATATCTGATTTTCAGGAAATGAAATCACTAGCAGAACTACAAATGAGGTCATCCATTTACATGTATGCACATGTATAACAGTATGTTGATCATGCCCAAAGATGGATGATCAGTGGCATCTCCTTGTGACCATCAGAGGAAAAACACAATACAAAGAAAATACCAGAAACAGGCTGGATCTTCCTATTTATTTAGTTTTGTTCATTTAAGTGATGGGGCAACAAAAATTCTGAATCTCTTTCAGAATTCATTAATTAATTAATTAATTAATAATCATTTTTCCTCGGATAAGTAAGATGGTATCCGAAATTCAGAAAACCTCTTAAGTTAGATGTGCATAATCATGTTTCCTCAGATCAGTTTGTAGACTGTATTATTATAGTTAGGCTTGTTCAAAAAGGTAATAACACAGTTGGATTTTGGCGGATTTGTCATATCTGAAATCATGTATCTCGTGAACTTGACGGAAACCAAATTTTCCTCCTTTGAAATGCCCCACTTCAGTCAGATTGGAAAAATTATTCATTGTGTTGTGGTAATCTTGCACTGAATTTCTCCAAACTGTCAGCAGTTTTTAATGAAAGTTGATATTGACATCTTTGTGTGTAGCAAAAATAAAAATTTATGTATTGTTATCAATGTGCCTTTTCTAAATTCTCTTTTGAGGTCACAGGGGACAGAAATTCGGAATCATTTATAGGATCTTTCAATGGGTCAGAATTTCTTTATTGAGGTCTTTAGGGGGATCAGAATTTCTGAATTCTTTATTGGGGCTTTTAGGGGGGTCAGAATTTCTGAATTCTTTATTGGGGTCTTTAGGGGGATCAGAATTTCTGAATTTATTATCGAGGTCTTTAGGGGGATCAGAATTTCTGAATTTATTATCGAGGTCTTTAGGGGGGTCAGAATTTCTGAATTCTTTATTGGGGTCTTTAGGGGGATCAGAATTTCTGAATTTATTATCGAGGTCTTTAGGGGGATCAGAATTTCTGAATTTATTATCGAGGTCTTTAGGGGGGTCAGAATTTCTGAATTCTTTATTGGGGTCTTTAGGGGGATCAGAATTTCTGAATTTATTATCGAGGTCTTTAGGGGGATCAGAATTTCTGAATTTATTATCGAGGTCTTTAGGGGGATCAGAATTTCTGAATTCTTTATCAAGGTCTTTAGGGGGATCAGAATTTCTGAATTCTCTCGAGGTCTCAAGGGGGATCAGAATTTCTGAATTATTTATTGAGGTCTTTAGGGGGATCAGAATTTCTGAATTCTTTATCGAGGTCTTTAGGGGGATCAGAATTTCTGAGTTCTCTCAAGGTCTTTAAGGGGATCAGAATTTCTGAATTCTTTATTGAGGTCTTTAGGGGGATCAGAATTTCTGAATTCTTTATTGGGGTCTTTTAGAGGGGATCAGAATTTCTGAATTCTTTACTGGGTAATATAGGGGGATCAGAAATTCTGAATAAGTATAAAATTAGGGCTTGCTAGCTGTTTGTCTTCAATTCTTACGGGGGTCAGAAATTCTGAATTGCAAAAGGATCAAGATGTCATTGATCTGACGGAATGGGAAAATTTTATGTCATACATCTCATGAACTTGACGGAGTAACCATTTTCCTCAATACAATTAGCCCATATCATTCGGAATGGCAAATTATTTCAGTACATAACAGTTATTTTACACGGAATTTGTCTAAATCGGAACGCCACATTTTAGTTTGGAACGCGTTTAAGCAGTGCCTTTTCTTAAATTGTAAACTTAAACGTAACCATTTATACGTTCTACGGAGGATCAAATGCACAATAATTGCACAGTTGTAGTCTCCACCTTGAAAGGTACGTATTTTTAGCCAAAATTAGAATTACATTTCTTACTTTCTCGTCGATTAAAGCATTTTTTTTATTCACTTAGATTGCAAAGAAGTCAGCTAGAAGTGCAGAGAGATGACATCTTACCATATACTGGGATAACCACTGGTAACGACGCGTATTCCCCAGGTTTAATGGTTACAGCTCTGATATGGAATGGTTAGTTGACTCCACCCAGTAGATGGGTGGAACACATCCCAGGCTATTCATTAAAGGTACAATCGTTTCGAAATATTGTTATAAGTTTGCGTGCAAGTCCGAGGGTTAAGGTGGTTCGATACAGTTTTCTGGAGACCATACCTACATTTTTCAATCGGCTTTTAAGCGGTCTTCTCCAAGTCAGATCAACGTGACATTTTCACCACTAACTAGTTTTGAATTGAAGTTTGGCGAGATATATTGTCTGGTAAAATCGATATTACCATGACGACGATAAACAAGAAACTTAGAAAACAGTAAAAGTGAAATTTAGCGCGTTAAGATTTCGCATTGAAAATCCCACATAGACGTCTTAAAAATATGGTATATGACATATATATTTTGCAAGAATAAAAAAAATTCTGTATGTTTGATTTCAAATAAATCGCAATAATATTTCAAACCTCACTATTTGTGTACTGGTAATAAATTGATCGAGTTATTAAAGGGACACTGTCACGAGGGCGCATGCGCGAGTTTTTCAAATCGAAACTTGAAAAGTTCAGCCTGAATTTTTCAAGTTGAACCGTCAATTTCAAAATGGCGTCGACTAGTGGCGGCGGTGGAGGGAAAAGAACCAACTCGGGACGGAAGAGGAAGTTCGAGGATCAAGCAGAATATAAGATAGCGTGGTCTAGAAACCACAAACGAATATATTTGGAAAATCGGATATTTAGGTCGTGGCTTCAGGCTAAATTCGATTCCGGGTATGAAGCTTCCAGTGACAGCGACTTCGTCGCCCATTTGTTGTCGTTGGAATATCGTCGAAGGTATGCTATGTTTTCATGACTTTGGCTTCAGTTTGCCCTCCTCAGGACGAGTGGCTCCTTGACGGAACCAAAAAAATGAAAAACGAAAGGGAGTAAAGGAAAGAAAAATGATGAGCCTACGACACGAGGTATTCCTAGGTGGTCACCCATCCAAGTACTAACCTCGCCCGACAGAGCTTAAGTTCGGTGTTCGGACGAGAACCGGCGCATGTCAACCCGTGACAGTGTCCCCTTAACACTAGTTTTGTGAAATTCCTTAATGATGGTGTCAAAAAGTAGCTTGATGTTATGTTTGTAAACCTTGAAAGTTTTGTTTACTTTCTCTTTTGCGATCTTGAGAACTACCTGTCCTAACATCGCTTCATGTGCAATTTTTGGGTAATTTTCGATTTTAATCGCTTTTGCAAAAATCTGAGAAACGGCTCGATGGATTTTTTTAAAACATTCACTGTGCATGCTTACCGATGTGCAAAATATTGTCTGAAAGTTTCATTGACATAGATTCACTGGAAGGGCTTTAAATTTAAAGATGAAGACGACGTACGAACCCGCCGAAAAAATGGCGTTACAAATTTACTTTTTTAAGTTATGCTTAATAATGATTTCAAATAAATGCGCATTGCATTCCGTTGTGATCTGCTGTGCATCTATTATTATCTATATTCGAGCATGATTGTACCTTATTACTCTCCTTGCCACTTTCCAGATTCCCTTAAGTCTCTTCTTAGGATTATTTTGATCAATAAATCCCTTTTGCGTTTTGAAAACGTTTTTACAGCAGGCGTTTTGAACGCAAAAGAAAACAGATGCACAGAAATTTGCATCAACGAGCGTACATTACAATGTTTCAATCACGGAAGAAAGTAGTGCGCATTGATTTGAAATCATTACTGAGCATAACTTAAAAAAAGTAAATTTGTATCGCAAACGATTTGACCGGTTCGTACGTCGTCTTCATCTATAAATTTATAGGCGTTCCAGTGAATCAATGTCAATTAAACTTTTAGATAATATTTTGCACATGGGTAAGCATGCGTCGTTAACGTTTAAAAAAAAATCCATCGAGCCGTTTCTCAGATTTTTGCAAAAGCGATTAAAATCGAAAAATACCCAAAAATGACACATGAAGCGATGTTAGGAAAAATGGTAGTTCTCAAGATCGCAAAAGAGAAAGTAAACAAAACTTTGAAGGTTTGCTAACATAACATCAAGCTACATTTTGACATTATCATTAAGTAATTTCACAAAATCAGTATTAATCCCTCGATCAATTTAATACCAGTACACAAATAGTAAGGTTTGAAATGTCATTGCGATTTATTTGAATTCAAATATACAGAATTGTTTTATTCTTGCAAAATATATATGCGATATACCATATTTTAAGATGTCTATGTGAGATTTTCAATGCGAAATCTTAAACGCGCTAAATTTCACTTTTATTGATTTCTAAGTTTCTTGTTTATCGTCGTCATGGTAATATCGATTTTACCAGAAAATATATCTTGCCAAACTTCAATTCAAAACCAGTTAGTGTTGAAAATTTCACGTTGATCTGACTTGGAGAAGACCGCTTAAAAGCCGATTGAAAAATGTTGGTATGGTCTCCAGAAAACTGTATCGAACCACTTTAAACGGGATTCGAACCCATGACCTTCATACAATGATATTCCTACTGAGAAAGAAAGCCATAAACAGTATGCCAATGATAGTATGAAGATCATAGGTTAAGACGTTGACCCTTACTGTGGGGGCCATTTGTTAATCTCAAAGATAGACCTATACAAAGACAAGTGAGATTAATGACCATTGTTTTATGATGCCTTACCATCTTCTTTTGTTCTGTTAACCAGGACAGGACTCCTCGGTCCATCACCAACAGAAGTGAACGCCAACACTTGAAATTCATATTCTGTGAATTTATCCAGCCCAGCTACATCGATAGTCAGAATTGATCCATTGCTTATGGTTAAGGCGCGTTCTTGCTCAGAAGATCCTTTTTTCTTGTAGAACAACTTAAATCCTACGATGATTCCATTTCTGGAGTACTTTAAGGGCAACTGCCAGTCAGCAGTAATACTGGTAGAGGTGTTTGCGGTCAAAGTAAAGCTAGAAGGATATTGAGAAGGAACTGGAAAACAAAAAACAAGAGTATAAGATCAACAATTTGCAACAATCGGTGGAATAGAATAATGTAAGATAAATTAATGCGTTGTTGGGATGTAATTCCTATGTCTTGTTAAGACCAAAATAAGAAAGTGAATAAAAGTGATGAGTAATATATCGATGTCGTGATTAGCGTCAGCCTGTATTTGGTCGGTACATTAAAGACTGAGATCACCTAGAACATGATGTATTTTGTTGAAGTGTAGAGCTATATCACGAGTGTTTTGTTTGTCTTCATTAATAACTTGTAGTTTTAAAATCTCACTGTGAATTCTGTTCGGGTAGACCCGACATATCGAAAGATCTCGGAACCACTAGTACAGTTGACAAAACTACTAATAAAACATCACATTTTATTAAAAATAAAATATATGTTATAAAACCTAGACAAACGACCCGCGAAGCTTGAGTCACCCGTGGTAAGCAAAGATGACGCATCGCGCGCTATATCTCTTAATCGTACCGGAAAGAATTAAAGCAGGGAGAAAGGTGAACTATTGATAACGCAAGAAAAGCGAGACGCCAGTCACTCGTGGGTGATGGAATTTTTTTTTTTTTAGTTTCATTACCTAAGGATAAATTGAGCTCGCTCTTTAAATAGCACTGCAAAAACTCGACCCAATGGGAATCTGCGAAGGAACATTTTTGCACTAAAACTCGGGGGTATCTCAGAATTTAAGACTGTGATACTAACTTGTAGTCTTGGCATTATATCCCACCAAAATGTACACGTGGCGTCCTGACTAATATTTGTTTATATGCTAACACTCAAAGTTCACGATAATTTTACGAGGTTGTGGATCCAAAATCTAACTTTTATACTAAAGCGCTTCTGAAATAACCAAACTTTAAGTCGCATGTTAAAATGCTTATAGAAACCCAAATAATGTTCATTATTGGTCTTTATTTTGGGAGGCTAACGTTTCAGTGGCTGTTCCATTTCATTCGGACTCATTTGGACTTGTATGTTACGCCATCATGATGTCATGTTTCCATAACATCCCAGGTTTTGATAGGTATGCAGACCGAAATGTTGAGTTATTTTGTTTAAGTGATCTGTTTTTTTTTTTTTTTTTTAGTTTCTTTTGGTGTCGATAACGTTATAGTTGTATTCTATTGAAATATCGATCTTTCGGACCTAAAAAGGAAATTGTCTGGAAATCATAAAGTCCAGGTGGAGAATTTATGAAGGTGGATTTATTTATGATGTCATTAACTATACATGTCGTTGTCATGGACACAATACCACCTTACCTGACCTAAAAAACGTGACAAATTCAAAATATCGCAACATATTAAAAAAACCCAGCACCCTTTTGTACCACAGTGGAGAGTGTGACTTTCAAGCGTTAAATATATAACATGCCTATTACCTTAGGTAAGGCACTGGAAATAACTTAATTTACTGGAATGACTTACCGTCTTCATGTGTCCTCACTACCTTTGCCGGGCTTTGCGGTCCATTACCCGAAGATGAAAAGGCCAACACTTGAAATTCATATTCTGTGAATTTGCCAAGCCCAGTGACATTCTTGGCGAGAGTGGAATTGCTTCCAATGGTTATGATAGTGAGTGAATCTGCGGCAGAGCTAATATTCCTGTACAGCAGTTTAAATCCTGTGATCAACCTATGTATGGAGTCTGCTGTGGGTAACTGCCACGACGCATGAACACTCGTGGATGAGAGCGGTGTTACGATAAAGCTTGTAGGAGCATGACTTCGGGCTGAAAAGGTAAGTGACCGATTTATTTGGAGGTAATTCTACTCTTCAAAACAAGCATGCATGTGCAGTTACTACTCCACAGGCTGCTAAATGCACCTCTGACATAACAAACAGGCTCGATTAAAAAAGTGTTTAGCAAGGAAACTTGAACGACAGCAACAAAAAATTCAGCTAAGCTGTAACATCAGGAAATTTTCCAAAGGTAGCGAAGTACCATTAAATATTATTTGTAATATAAATAAAACTACCTGCACTGGCCCTCGTATCCAAATAAAATTAAACATTGAAAGTATAAAGGAGAAGAATGAAGGATAAAAAAAAAACTGAAGAACCGGAAAATACCCTCAGAAAAAGGTGACAACCAACAACAAACAGAGTTCAAAAACGTAAGCAGCCGGGTGTGTTCATTGTGTTCAGTGAATATCGCTGATTGCTTAATACCAATCCGAATGGAGGCACTTTTGAAAGGGGAATGTTTTCATCACTCCGCCGACCATAAGAAGACACATATATTTCAACTTTTTCGTGGTAGTGCAATGTGCTTCTATCAATCCGTAACATGCCAAAGCTCTTAAGCATTGTTTTTATGGTTCATCGTCACCGTCGATTAAAAATTCAAGCACCACCGCTAACGTTTGTTGCATTGACGTTTTTGTACTTATGAAAAAGTGCTGCGTCTACTCTTTTCCCGCTTCTTTCAGCATTCCCTTTCACTTAACCAACAGTTTTTTTTTTGTGAAATGATATATATGAAGTAAATCATATATGAACTGCGGAAATGAAATCAAATGAAGAATGATCCTCGCAGTTGTGAACGCAATTTTAAGCAATTGCGAAAAGAAGCCTGAAAAAAATTCAGGACTTCAACGGGGTTCGAACCCGTGACCTCGCGATACCGGTGCGATGCTCTACCAACTGAGCTATGAAGCCACTGCTCCCAACGTCAGTGGCTTCATAGCTCAGTTGGTATCATTCTTCATTTGATTTTAGCAGTTCATATATGATTTACTTCATATATATCATTTCACATTCACTCCTTTCACGGGAATATATGAACCTACAATTGACCTGCTCCCAACGTCAGTGGCTTCATAGCTCAGTTGGTAGAGCATCGCACCGGTATCGCGAGGTCACGGGTTCGAACCCCGTTGAAGTCCTGAATTTTTTTCAGGCTTCTTTTCGCAATTGCTTAAAATTGCGTTCACAACTGCGAGGATCATTCTTCATTTGAGTTTTTTTTGTAATCGATTTAAAAGTATTTTAGTTGATACATATCATAAATATTCAGTGTATCCGAATATTTATGTACATTTTGTGTATTTAAATAGAATACAAAATTTTTGTCAAGCCTGAATTGATTCTAAAAATAAGTCATGGTCACAATCAGAATGGTTTTGTAATCTCTGGCTTGGAATTAAATTCGCTGAAAACCAAGAACAACATAAATAAGATGAATTAGTTAAAATGAGATGAGTAGATTACCTGTAGGTGTAAGTACTCCATACACTTCTACTCTGAGAGCTTTACGAGATGAAAATTCTGTTGGCTGGAAGCGGATGTGTTTCGCTCTATTTATACCTACTAGGCTGTGTTTCACTATGTCGTGTCGTCCATCATTAGCGTTGAAGATCTGCAAGAAAAGAAACGTTCACATCGTGTAAATGCGGAACTTTGACCACGTAAAATAATGGTTTATCCTAGAGCTAGGAAAATCAGTCGATATATTTTGTTTGATCGCCCATCCATCATATTCGTTGTCTTAATCTATGGGTATGAAACAAGTCGCACGCGTAACCATTACGATCGAAGGGGACCAGGCAGAAACTGCTCGGTGCAAAATCCAAGGATTTCTGAATTATAACCATTAAAATCAAAAAGGTCACCTATTAATGAGTTTAGTGAGCTACGATTGCGGAATGTTCGTACCACTACCAAACAGCATATGACCAATAAAACTTATACTTATACTTTATCCTGAGAAACAAGGGTTTTGCTGCCTTGCCGAATAACAATAGGAGGAAAAAAAAAAACATGCTTTATTATAGATCCCTAGTAACATTACTTTGCTAGCTTCGCACCTGGTATGTCTTGCCTGTTTTATGTGCGTCAACCCAAATCCCTTTTCTAGGTTCGAGAAATGCCAAGTACGTGATGGGGATTAAGAGTAACACTTTTAGATTTTATTTTTGAGATTATTGTTTGTTTGTTTCTTGTCACACTTCCCTTTTTAAATGGGCTTATACATAATCTTACTTTAGCTCAATGAACCTTAATTTGATACCAGATTTTAGGTGTGGATGAAAGTTTTGGATGATGCTCTTTTATGCTAATCAGCGTTTTCCATAGCAACGGTAAACAAATATGGCGAAAAACAGTTTTTCCTAAATATCTTTCGATTTGGGGCTACCCGCGACAAGCGAATAAATCCCAAGCGCTATAATGTACACAGTGTAGCACACTAAATGGGAAAATTTCAAACAAATTTAACTGTTCGATTTTAAATGTATCGCTAAAACATTTTTAAGACGTGTTTTTTTCTTGTTTGAAATATAAGCAGTCAAAACATTCCATTAGTCTCACAAATTATCAGAAAGTTTCCTCAGACTTAAATTATCGCTCCCTGCAAAAAGCTCTGACTAATTCCGATCCTCGGCAATAAAGAGACCGAGCTTTCCATTCAAATGCAGTTTAAAAACAGTGAAAACGTCAAGCAAAACTGCATTTGAATGAAAAGCTCGATCTCTTTATTGCCAAGGAGTTAGTCAGAGCTATTTGCAGGGAGTAATAATTTAAGTCTGAGGAAACTGTCTGTGTTAATTTAATGATAATTTGTGAGACGTATGGAATGTTTTGACCGCTTATATTTCAAACATGAAAAAACACGTGTTAAAAATGTTTCAGCGATTTATTCAAAATGGAACAGTTAAATTTGTTTGAAATTTTCCCATTTAGTGTGCTAGACTGTGTAGATTATAGCGCATTTATTCGCTTATCGCGGGTAGCCCCAAAATCGAAAGGAAAAACTGTTTTTCGTCATGTTTGTTTACCGTTGCTATGGAATCGCTGATCAGCATAAATAGAGCATCGCTCAAAACTTTCATCCAAGCCTAACATCTGATATTAGGATGGGCCTTTAAATTCAGATTCATTGAGCTAAAGTAAGATTATGTATAAGCGCATTGAAAAAGGGAAGTGTGGCCCCCCCCCCCCCCCCCCCCCCCCCCACCAAAAAAAAAAAAAACCAAACAAACTACTCGGAGCCACCTTAATTAACATTTTGTTTCCCTTCTCTATTTTACCACGATCTTGTAATTAAGCGATCCCTTAACAAACCTTTACTGCACCGTTCTCTTGGTAGGTAACCCAGTCTGTATTGTTTAGTGATAAACGCAATTTGTACTTCGTTGTCCAACGATCAGCGGATGGACTTCCTTGGGTCGCTACAGCGCAGATAAAGAATTCGTATTGCAGGTTGATTTGTAGGTAGTCATTGTCATTGTCATTTCTGCTCGGTGACCACACACTATTCCCGTTTAGCCGACCTTTAGACGCTTCATTTCCAGCACGTGATGTCAAAGCTGAGAATCTGCTGTCTGGAAAGATGTAACTGTTGGCCAGACCGAGTGGCTGGATTGGGCAGGCTACAATGAAAAAGAGGTTTTGATTATTTCAATGTATTAATCTTGGGACGTATACAAGATAGCTGGTGTGGGGGGGATTAAGGATTATCTTCGACTTGGACAAGATCATTTTTTGTTAGTTCGTTTTCCTTCAGACACAATTCAAGTTTGGCGACAATCAGTGGTATCGAGATATGTTGTTACAAGTAGCATAAGGTCAAGCCATTTTAGGACCAATAGAGAGGGAGAGGGAAAAATAGATATTGCATGTAGTTAAACAGAATATCTCAATGTGCCAACTGCGAGTTTAGAACTACGCTAAAGCATACAACGATCTAAACAAATACAGTATTCTGCGTTAAACTAATTTAATGTAAATGACATTTTTTTGTAAATAATGTTAATTACATTTTGTACTCGGGTAACCTGCGTTATTGAGTGGTAGGATTTTGGACATAATCGACCTTGGAAAATGATCGCGTGTTTATGTTACTCTTCGGTATAACTTCGTAATTTCCAAGAGGCTACCTCCGTATTAAAATCGGTGTTTTTGAACTTTACGTGATATTTTGAGTTTGACGTAATATGTGCTTGTATCTGTAGAAGTATTTTTGAAAAATGAGGTGTGCTAGTTTTCGTAGGTTCCTATGAAGGAAAGGGAACGGTTTTTACGCCATGCGAAAATACTGTGAGATGGTTCCTAAATAGGATGTTTCAAAATTACTAGGTAGTCATTATGCTGTACGCCACCGATATCTGGTATATAGTTTTAGCTCAAACTAATTGTTGCTTTGTAGCTATACAAGTTTTCAAAGATTGTAAGTTAAGATCACTTTCGACTGGATTTAGGTGTCGATCAAGCGATCATTGTAGTTGTTTCTTGTTGTTGAGAATTTCATATTGTGACACCGCTTTTAGCAATAAAAAAGATATCCCATATATCGACTGGACTGTAAATTTTTGCTTTTCCAGATTCTGAATCTCTGCATTGACGAAGTCATCAGATTACACGGTATGATCGGTTTTCAGTTTGGTACACATAACTAAATATTTTTATCTTGGCATATTAGAGTGGTAACATATGCGTTGGACTTATAATAATATGGACTTTGAAATATGATTAGAAATATTTTGATTTATCGAATAATACTGTTCAAAACGCCTTCAGTAGTGTATGTGGGAGAAATGATATACTGATGTGTTTTTCATACAGTCTTTTGATTTAACGTTGTCATCGATCGGTCTCATCCCTACGCGACCAGACCGAAAAGGATTATGGAGAGAAATCAATTCACATTCAATAGCTGCACATCATCAAAATACGGAACGTCCTCAAGGGAATATGTATCGAAGCGACTCTTGTTGTCTTTGCGTAACACGCGAAGACAAACGTGAGTTTTGTTCTCCATTGTAAACGCGATAGAGAATAATTAATCATGCATTTTAATTCACCCATACTCCCTTTCGGTCTGGTCGCGTAGGGATGAGACCGATCAATGACAATGTTTAATCAAAAGACTGTATATTGCGATCCAAAACACCTGTCTGTTTTTGAAAAGTCAGTTCCCCCCCCAAGGTTAGGTCATTTAAAGATCTCGGATAGCATTTCCGATTTTTATTTTTTTTTAAGCAAGTACTCTACATCTTTAACAACGAGAAACCATGAAAACAAAGGACTTTCGAACTGATATCATTCACTGATGTATGAATTATATGTCTATGGATAAATTTTTCATGGTCATGGCTAGCGGAATGTCTCGCGGGCGAGTCCGTGCTTGTGTCCGTCCGTCCTTCCGTGCGTTGCGCGGGCGTGTATGACGTCACAAAACATGCAAATATGACTTCGTGTAACATCCGGGATCTTAGCAATTTTCAAACCAAAGCTAGGCTTTGTTTTTCGCGCGGCTACCCATGTGTTTTTAATAACAGCGGAGAAAACCGTTTGCAAAATCCAGGCAAAATCATAATAGCGGAGAGAACCGTTTGAAAAATCGTTTTCCCTGCATTTTTTCGCGGTTAGCTACTCGACAGGGATACAAATTAAGGGATACTCAGAAGCTGCTATAGCGGAAAAAGAAGAGCTTTAAGGGATAAAAACTTGCTTCGAGGAACTTCATACGTTTTTATCAATGCGGGGCAATGCTTCTTCTTTGGATTTCAGAACCGAAGAAAAGGAGTTTTAAAGAATTTCCAAGCAGCCGAGGAACTAAAAGGTAAAAAAAAAAATACATTTTTCGATGGGAATTTATGTTGATATTAATTTGTGATTGACATTTTCTTTGTGTTCTCGTTAGTTTTGGAGAATTGGTTATAAAACCTGCTTAAATTCAGCCGTGTTGTTATCTTGAATTTCATCGAGGACATATCGGCCTCGATGCGCTATAAATGGTACGCGTTTTGCTTTTAAACATAAAGTAATAGATATTTAAAATTTAAAAAAAGAAGATTTTGTTGTCCATTTTTATGTGTTTGTTCATTCATTACATAGGTTGAAAAGCGATTTTATGTAAACAAAATAAGACTTGGATTTTGTAGTTTATCCAGGAGCCCATCAATAGGAGCCTCCATCTCTACTAATTTCTTGAGTGAACCCTTTCCCGAGTAGATTTATCTTTAGAACGGCTAATAAAGATAATCTATAAGTTCGCACATAGAACCCAAACGCTTTATTAGCTATAACATAATCATTTAATAAAAATATTGTTATTTACCTGTTTTCCTGTGTCTCTTTGGGTCGTGTTGGAAGCGATTTGAATCAGAGCGAAGACAGTTGACCTTGCACGTTAACTTTTTCAAATATTATCATGTCTGCTGCTTCGCAAATACGACGCGCCTATTACGTCTCAAGGTCTCAAGTTTCCATTATTATTAACTCAAGTTCCCATTACAATTAACTATTAACTCTCCTCGGGGGAGAATCTCGGGTTTCAATTTAACGGCAATTTGAGACGTAATGGCCGCGTCTTATTTACGAAGAGGCAGACAAGATAATATTTGAAACGTGCATTGTCAACCGTCTTCGCTCTGATTCAAATCGCTTCCATAACGACTCAAAAGACACAGGAAAATGATTATATTATAGCTAATAAAGCGTTTGGGTTCCTTGTGCGAACTTATAGATTATCTTTATTAGTGGCTCTGTATGGTGTTTCATTGTCATCTATAACCATGAAAGCTCTGCGAAAAGTATCGATGATGAAACGTTCTGTGGATGAATCGGATCTCCCTGATGGCCAGCTTAGAAAAAAGTGCTAGATCATTGGATTTCGGTCTTCAGCGTGGAGTTGATTTCGCCAGCTCAATCGCTGAATGCAAGGGCGATGAGCGGGATTGTGCAACTACAATCTCGAATGTCAAGGACGTCATGCCAAAGAAACTCTTCCAGAAGAAAACCCCCAATTCTGCTGAGGTAACTGCCAAAGTGGATCGACAGGAAAGGCTAGAAAGGTGGCACAGGGATCTGAAATCGGCCGGTTTTAAAGATGAGTTAACGTCTTTCACCTCAAAACATGGGTGGAATAGGGCTCTGTCTGGAAAAAGTCACAGTAGGAAATAACAAGGGTTGACAGGCCGCACAATCTGAACCAGTGTGAAACATTTTAAAAACCCTTTTAATATATCTTCTTCCAACGAGTATATCTCATGTAAAATGGAGATGGTTGGCCTGTACGACTTTTAAATGCCGTTTCTTTTAAATGTCGTTTCTTTTAAATGCCGTTTCTCACCTATATATGTTTTTAACGGGTATACATTTTCTTGGTTTTGGAGGATTCATTGTTTTAAAAAGCCGCGCGCAGCGGACTAGAGGTCAACTGTAGTCTGCCTGTAATGTTTTCCTATGATTTTGTTCTTTTAGTATTTTACCTCTTATAACATCCTTTACAGTTTTGCTTTTGTGAATAGTGAGTTGTTTTTATGTTTATTTAAACAGAGACGGTTCAACTCTTTTTGTCTATCTTTCTTTGAAGTGATAGGATCTGAAATGATATGTTGAAATGAAAAGATATGTTGATATGTTGCTGGGCCCAGCTAATTGTGATTGTCGTTACAGGAGTTTGTCACGGAAAATTATGTGTAGATCAAAGTTTAGCAGAGAAAGTTTAAGCCTCAATGAAAGCTCTGTCACTTTAAAAATTTGTCTCAGTCAAAGCTGTATTTAAGGTGGCTCCCAACAGTTTGCAGTACTTTCCAAGACTTAGATTTTGATGGGTCATTATAACCACTCTTTATCAGTTGATGGTACAATCATGATATCAAACGAATGCCCAGTGATTGGTGAACACGTTGTTATCATTTTTGTGACACAAAAAATGTTACTATAGCAACAGTATAACGTGCTGAAAACACCATTAATTTTAGCTTTAAGTGTTAATAACTCAAAAATGACTCGGAGAATCACCTTTTTTTTTTGTCGAATTTTGATCAGCAGGATAAGATGCAACTTTTGGTAAAGTTTAAAAAAATTCTGTACATGGGGTTCAGAGCCACCTCAACCCCATGTACAGAATTTTTTAACGCAATGAACGGGTTACCGGTAACGGTGGCTAATTGACTCACTCACTCACTCACTCACTCACTCCTTCCATCAGCTGTAAACTTAGTGGCGTAACGTTTTGTTACGAATACGTTTCTTAAAAAGAATGACGTGAATCCAGCGATAACAATAACTAATTTGTTGTAAACGAATATAAACAACAGTAAGCTTAAATATGTTTCGTATTTGGAGTCTTAAATGCAACATTAGGCAACTTAAGATCAACGAAGACAGCATGGACGACGACGACCGGAAGTGAGTTTCACTCGATGTTCCCGCGAATTCCGTCGTCGTCCTCTCGTCGACGACGACCAAGCCAGTAGTTTCACGTCGTCATGCAAAGGAGTTGTTAAACAATGTTCAAAGGTAAAAAAAATTACACTGACTTGTCACTTTTGTAATCCTCTTTCATCCTTTATCTTGTGTGGTCTGATTTTAGCTTCTCTTTCTATTTACGAAGCGAATTGAATTAAAAATTTGACTGTATAGAACATGTGCGTTTTCGTGTTGTTTACTGACAGAATGGCGAGACAAGAGGAAAAGGCGAACCAGTAAGTCGTAAATTTATGTTCCTGTGAGGTTGTATAAAGAACCTGAATAATAATTATAAGAGTACTCAATTGTATTTTGACTTCAGAACACAACTATAAGTGCTGGCAGTATAACGTTTATCTTTAAAACTGGCCCTCACGGTCGAAACAACTACATCAAAAAAAAATATATTCATGACCGCAAACAGTTGGGCGCAAGCCTCGAATAGAATAATATAATCACTTGTACTATGGAATTTTCGCCTCTGTAATATGTAAAAATATATCGAATCTTTAGCAGCGAAACGTTTGCTATAAACTTGCATATTTTGAAAAGTTTTTTTGCATAAGCGATTATTTAGACTCACTTACGGTCAAAACATTTTTTCTGCCAACTCTTGTAATTAATTGTGTGTTTATTTTTAGGAATCCAAACTTTTTGTGGAATTCCAAACACGATATACCAATGTGCCGGGAACTCGGCCAGACACTTGGACTCGGCCATTTCATTCAGCGCGAACTTTCGATATTAGGGAGCTTAAGCAACCACGATGCCGACGGCAGCGAGAGCGGCACAAAACAATAAGTTTAATGAGCGAAAACAATGCCTCTGCACGTGCCTTTTACATTTTGGTACATTTCTTTGCTGTTCCCTGCAAAACAACAACGTCAAATAATCAAATTATAGGTTTTGTGGAGAACGTGAACACACGACGGTTAATTTTCCTTTCTCCATTTGAACTGGAAAGCCGTCCCTTTAAATTCAGCTCCTGGACAACCAGACACATTAGACAAACTAAACAAATTGAAGCAACTGCAAAGAAGTTTAAAATAGCGCGAATCCTTTTTTCAAGTGACGTTTTCCTTGGCGTTGCCGTCGTTGTTGCTTAAGCTCCCTATTCTCCGTAGGGAAAATCAGTATTTTTTGACTCGAATGTCTGAAACGAGATTTTTCGTAATACCCTGAAAGATTAACATGTTTGCGACTAAGGGACATGGAGTGACAAATTTGCATTACCGTGGTGTGTGTAACCGCACCTTATATCCCGTTAAACATGCTTCGCGTATTCACGAGGTAAAAACGACAGTGCACAACATTTATGGCACGACTAGGTTTATTCTGAACTTAACCTTTAACAATCTCTCTGAAAACGCAAACGCAAACGCAAGATCACACAACGGCCACCCATTAATTGTGGGCACCCTGTGAATATTTACATTAAGCGAAATAACAAAAAAAGTAAATTTCGATTGGCTATCATAGTCTGAAATGTCAGCCGCTCTCGGGCCGTTTCATCTGTAATGAGATGAAATCGCTGATAATACTCTAGCTGGTTGGTTGATAATTAGCTTGGGGGACAACCACTACATGTCAGAAGTAGTGGCTATGTGATTTTGTCCGTGATCGATATGTTTTCTTCTAGCTTTGCATGATGGTTCCTACTAGTATAATACTGTACCAAAAATAGAATGAAACACACTCCTCTTTTTACATATCGATGTCCTCCTTAGCCTTTTTTACTGACATATAAAATCCCTTAAATGAGAACATCTACGACACATAAAAAAATATATATATATTCGAAACTTCTATCACTTACGGATGAAAAAAATTACCTTCTTATACCTCGAGTTTCTTATTGTGTAACATTTATTATATTTATTTCCAGTCTGTCATGAGTCACACACGGGAAATAACGATTTGTCAATATCAGATATTTATCCTCATAAGTTTCTCCATGTAAGCGGTGCAAGGCGCGCACATGCACCGGATTTTTTTTTCATAGATATTCTTTATTTAACTCTTCTTAGCCGGGGGCACATTATGCCCCTCCCCCCCTTTCGTAACTTCAAAAGTATTAAGCTATCACAATAAAACTTGGAGGGTATATGATGCGTCCATAACTTATTCTTTTCTGTTCCACATAATGAGACGTC
Source organism: Cladopsammia gracilis (assembly GCA_022457155.1). Taxonomy (NCBI): domain Eukaryota; kingdom Metazoa; phylum Cnidaria; class Anthozoa; order Scleractinia; family Dendrophylliidae; genus Cladopsammia; species Cladopsammia gracilis. The sequence continues at coordinate 892,102 of JAJGOT010000239.1, read as the reverse complement.
GACGTCGTATGACATGGGAATTATGTCATAAGTTCTGAAAGCCGCCAATTTGGTTCGGGCAACAAAAAACATTCCAAATTGACTCAAATGTAATCACACTCAATAATGTAATGCTACAAAGGCTTAGAATGTAAAAGTTACGACGAAAAACATCTTTTTGTCATAAAAAAAAAGTAAAGAAAAAAACAAAATTTCCAAAAAAAAAAAACACCATGGCTTCAAAATCTTGCTGTCATGGAAACTTCAAGTCATGTGAATAACGAACTGTTACTGAATAACTAGCAGACAATGGATTCGCTGTTCTCATAATTGGCTCTTAGGGTAACAATTAAGTATATCATACCTCTTCGCGCGGAATAAACTTCAACTTCACACAGGGTGAGTGCAATAGGGTCGCTTTTAGTGATTCGTATGGTAACATATCTTCCATACAAACTGGGGCGACAGAAGAAGGATGCACCTTTTCCTTCAGGAATACTGTAGCCACCATCCCCACACTTTGGATTTGTTATGCCTCCATTGCTTGAATTTGTACCTAAAATAGTTTGCAATGACTGAGGCAATACATCAAGTAGAGACATGCTTAATGGTCTACCCTAAAATTAGTTCCTTTTTTGTCCTCATAGGTTTTTCCGCGCTTTCGGGACATCATATTTCGTCAAAATTCCGTCTTGTTCTGTAGTTAGGTATATCTCACGATCGACCCCCTTACAAGAGGCGATGCTGCTGGACAAACTGTATGAATCATCAATCTATTTGGATCATAACCATTTTCTTGAAGAATTTACCAGTTACATTCATGTCCTTCTACCTTACACGCACATTTAACCTGGCAGATTAAAATTGAATTTTATCAGTCGTACTGACTTACCTACTCTGATCTCGAATGGATTCAGTCTATCCCCACAGCAGACTCCTCTGTTAACTATGTACACTTCAGTCACAGGCTCCACTTGCCCCAGGTCCACTCTCCACCAAGGGTTAGTTTCATCAAGTGTGTGTGTACATGATCCACCACGGCCAAAATCTGTGTTGCTGTTTCCATCCACTGCTAAACCACCATTAAACTGTTGATAAGTGCTGATCTGCGCCGTGTTCTTGTTGTATGCCAGATTATCTTCAACAAAATAGTGAAAATCATAAAAAGGTATGTCTCTGAATACATTTTCCGAAAAAAAAATTTGTAACCACTATTAGGTAAAGCGAAAACGTTTTCAGATTAACACGTTTTCAGATTAACCCTTGGACGTACACGCGAACTTATATCCCTCTGTGGTAAAAGGATTTTTAGATGGCTTTTTGCGGTGTTACAATATTACGAAAACATTTTACCACTAATAGATACCCTGCGATGTGTTACAGAAGATAAGGTAAATATTATGGGTTAAAGCAATGTGACGTCATACAAAATGGCCGCTAAGATTGTCGCCATCTTGGTTTTAAAAAAAAAATCAAATTTTTCGGAGTAAAGCAAACATTGCAAAACACTTTTGATATAGTTATAAAATAATTTACAATAAAACATTATTTTGGTAGCGTTGATATGTTTTTCACCGAAAAAAGGTGAACACGCATTTTTATTCTAAAATGGCTTGACCTCGTATTACTCGTTACTATAACAACCGATTATAGCCAAACGTTACTAAAATGTTTCTGAAGGATAAATGAACAGCTACTGAAAATGACATGAGCTAACAATAAATGCCCTTAAAAACAAAAGCGGAGAGAAAACTAAACAAAACGTGTCCAAATTAAAAAGGGATATAAGTAGTTAAACACTTCGGAAATATCTGCAACGGCCAACGGACAATGCAAAAGCGTCGGATCCTGATGGATCCAGTTAGCAAATTTGATATAAATACGAAGGAACTAATAAAGCAAAGCTGACTGTACGACCGGGATTGATTTCTTTCCAGTATTTCGTCAGGCACGGCCTGAGTTTTTCAGAAAGAATGTAATCCCAGTTGTACAGTCAGACTTCGTATATAAGTACTTATTAAACATTAGGGTCTCAATACCTATTATTTGAAGACATCTTATCCCTTGGACGTACAGGGGGTGGGGGGGGGGGGGGGGGGGTGGGGTAGGTTACATACATACATAAATACATACATACATACATACATAACTTAACTTATTTAAACACGGTAAAAACATCAGTTACAAAGAACGATAAAAACTGGTTTACATGTTTGCCGTGTGGGAGTGTGGGAGTACGAGGTGGACATAAAGCGATTGATTTCGTTAGTTAAGCTTTTTATAATTAGATCTGATGGTTCTGACATTCTGTGGAAGATTATTCCACAACAGTTCTCTACTGTAGCCAAAACTGCGTTTTAAAAAATGTGTACGGGGCTTGGGCAGATTTGTTTTCCTTGTCTCTAAGTTCATAGTCTGTGCTGTAAGGTGTAAATAGGCCTCCAAGATACTCCGGAGTTTGGTTGGTTACAGTTTTAAACATTAGTTTCGCTTTGACTTTCTTCCTTCTCGTAGAGAGGTCATCCCATCCTAGACTAGTGCTACCCAAAACAGAAAACTGTTTTCAGTAATGTATCATATTTTAAAGCTGTTGAAAAAATATTTGAAAATTTCGCATTTTTCCGATAAAGCTGAATTTTTTGTTAAATCCAAGATGGTGCCGATTTATTGCCATCCGTTTTGGATGACGTCACGGACCTCCACCGACGCTAGAACCCATAATATTTACCTTATCGTGTAGAGTATATCACAGGCTATCTATTAGATGTGAAATATTTGCGATGTATTGTAACACCACAAAAACCCAGAGAGTTCGTGTACCACGATGGGGGTATAAGTTTGCGTGAACGTCCAAGGGTTAACCAACATTTGTGATTTTAAGACGGCAATGGTGCATTATATTCACAGCTAGAATAAAATTCGTATCGCGCAAAGTCACGGAGAACATCTTTTCTGTAAACGCTGTTCATATATGTAACTTAAACGTCAAGGGAACACGCAGGGATTGGGAGCGTTAAACGCCGAATAAGGTGTATGTATTGTGGTCTTGAAATCACAATCAGTTTTGTATTGCAATCGAACTGTTTTTTCGGTTTCTGTTTTCTTTTTGCTGGTCGTGTAGATTTTAACATGACAGTTTCTCCACTAGACTACGAGTAGTCCCTCCCTTTTCCTCAGGGATAGTAGAGCGAGCGAAACGCAAGCGCGCGTGAAAAACACCCCACGCGTTTCTCTCTTCCCGCCGTGCGTCTCGCCATTCTCGCGTGGGGCGATTTTCACGTGCGCTTGCGTTTCGCTCGCTCTACTATCCCTGAGGAAAAAGGAGGGACTACTCGTAGTTTATTTCTCCACATAATCTTGATAATTGCCCAAATTTGGATTAACGTTCAAGTTAAATGGGAAATTAAATGCAATCTTACCTAAAATATTTTCCAAAACACGCGATTGTGTGATTAATCCGCACACAGCAAAAATCCGATATAAACAAGGGTCCGCACAGGGGGAGGGGCTAAGGGAGGACACGTTTTAACTCATTAAGAAATAATTAAGTGGAATGATTCAAAATTCATTGCCTAAATGTTTCGGCACTCTATAGTTTTCCCCAATCTCCCTTAATTTATCTGAAGTCGGTTATTAATATACTGACGTCTGTCTTGTTTACAAATTTAAGTAGTTACAAGGATATGGAAGCAATCAAAACTCCTCGTGTAAATTCTGCAAAGATCATTTACCGCGCGCGAAAATGCTTTTCTTACCTTGTTCAGCAGGCTCTCACCACGGTTAATGTTCATTAACAGTACGAACGAGTTTACTGGTCGGATCAGGCATTTTGGATCATAACTGATGAACTGCAAGCAACTCGCCTGTTCTGATTACTTGTTAATATTTTTTACCGTTTCTTTTCAGACTTGCACGTTTCATTAAAAAAAATCGATTTTATTCCACTTTATAAAAGTCGAGTGTTGAATGCACTGTCTCTCGAATAAGTCGATTTTTCCTTGCCAGATACAATAGCGTACAGTTGACAAAAAAGGCTCATAGTGCATCGGGTGACTGTTGTCATAGTGCGTGTAATTTTGTTGTATGCTGATAAGTTTGATTGATTCTGCAAGGTGATGCCCGACTACCTAATTCGTTTCATTAAGCATGAGATACCTCCCCCCTTTCCTTCACACTCCCAGCTCTCTTCAGACGATTCGCACACGCCCAAATCCCCCCCCCCCCCCCCCTTTCCCTCCCCTGCCTAGCGTCTACACACTCAGGTTGTTTTGTTTTGTCGGCTTTACACTTTGGCGATCAATTTAGCCTCCATTCTCTACCTTAAAACACGTTCCACGGGCCCTGTAAACGAACTGATTGAACCAAACATCTTAAAACTAAATGTAAATTAAGTTACCTCTCGAGTAAACTTCCACCTCGCATAGCTGAATAATCTGTTTTTGCGTGGTCATAATACCAAGATATCTGCCAGTCTTCAATGGATTTCTGTAACACACAGCTGATGCTATGAACTGAATAAAAGTATACCGTCCCACACACTCAGGGTTGTTTGTAACATCTTGATCAGTACCTGTCATAAAAGGCAATATTACGATTGCTTTTTGCAACGTTGTTTCCCAGCAACGCGAAAGAGAATTCCGCTATGCCAGGGCATATAATTATGTATATTACATATTTCATAATACTTTTATTAGTCATCATTTTTAAAACCACAATGAGTTTAAACCGATCCTAATAACGTTCAGTTTCATAAAGTGTTAAAAGGTGCAATATGCGTTTTAAATTCACCAAGGTGACAATGCAAAACATGACGTGGACAATTGACAACAAATCGGCGACAGTTTTGTTGACAAATAACCAAAATTGCAGCTGTTTTTATGCGATCCAATCGGACAAAATTTGGCTAGCATGTCATCGGTACTCGTAAATGGACATGGACTGAGTGGTTAGTTTAAAATACTGAAGATTAAAATTTATTGCTGGAGAGAAACTTTCTTAGTCAGATTTTATGAAAGTGGGTCTATTGACTAAATAATTCCAACTAGTGTCGTTCTTTCAAGTAAACTTATGATTTTTAACTTTTAACTTTTAACTTTTACAAACTCTGTACAGCTACAATATGAGCGGAATTCGTTGGCGCGTTAGTTAAAAATTGAAAAAAGTCAACCTTCAATAGTCTTTTTATCAGAAAGTGCTGAAAATCGGCAATGAAACCGATCTACAAAACAATGTAAGCAAAGTTAACAAACGGCTACCGGCTCTTTATGTGTGAAGATTACTTTATTGGCGGCCGTGCTCGTGCATGACTTGGCATGTCATTGCGACAAGAAATTACGTGCGAAGTAAAATGCGCACAACTAATTAGCGTAAACGCCCTTATTAACCCATTGACTCCTGAGAATTTTTACGTTTTTGAGTGATTTTCTGCATATAAACGAGCCATAGTATTTCGTGACTCCATATTTGGGGTTATTATCGAAAGTGTTGCTGTTCTAAAACACTGAACGCTCGAGTTTACTGGAAACGTCATTGCGACATTGTCATTTTGCTTCGTTGAATTGCAAAAAAGACTCCGATATGGTGTATCTGCGATTTTTGGTAAGTTCACAGCCAGTTTTCATTTTTAGTAGCTGCCTGATGAGCATCATTAAGCTTGAAGGTAGTTCAGAGTCCACTTTCTCAATGAAGCGACTTAGGTGTTTACGAATTTGGCTCGTTGCTCGTTGAACTGGAAAAATGGCCGCCACGAAACGAAGTAACCTTGGGACTCGACTCTGGATGAATTTCTCGACCTACCACGGCATATTTTGGAAGTTGCGACCACTGAAGAACACAACAAGCGCGAAATTGCAGTGGTAGGTCGGAGTGGCTAAGTATAAATGTGTGGGGAAAGGAACGAACGCTGTCAAAAATGTGGCTATTTCCAAGCATGCAATACGGTGGTGATGTTGACAATCGAGGCAAGGTCAGTATGCACTAGAACGAGAGGCTGTAGCTCGGCCCGAGCCACGAATAAGAGCAAAAAATTCACTGCTAAGCAAGGACTAGGACTGAATTTTGCTGTGAATGTTGACTTTTGGGTTTGCCACGATGATTTGAATACAAAAGAAAATTAAAGACAAAAACGTGATTTCTGTTGTTTTTCTATGACGTTAAAAACGGTCATTTTTGTTATTGTCCAAATTCAAACGCTCATATTCTAATTCGCATAGCACTTTTTTGCTATTTTCTCGGTTGGACGATTAAAGCATCTTGGTATAGCACTGCTTTTACCAAAACGCGGCACTATCCATAATAATTCTACACCGTACAAACACTAAACTCGCCATTTGCAAAATGTTTTCTTGTGAAAACAACAGCAAACAAAGAAAACGATAACAAAAGTTAAGAGACATATTGACTACATTTCCACACGGTTTTCATTTTTTTTTTTTTTCAATCTTTTGAACATAAGCTTAAAGAACAAGATGTACCAAAGGAAAAAGTCGAGAACGGGACACGAAGCCCCATGCGAGGCATTTACGCAAGAAACTTGAAATATAGTTAAATAATAGATAATAATAAAGGACTAAACGGCTAATAACTTACAGCAAACTTATTAAGTAATTAAATTGGGGTGACAGGGCGATATATACCAAATAGTGACCTTGACGTACACAACATATCTACATCAAAAACAGAGTTAACTGTTACATTTCTCGAGCTTCGTGTCATCCTATGTGTCTGATCTGATGCTCAATAGTCCATAAAATTCCCACGCATTTGACTGACTTTACATTATCTATTTATTTGCCTAAACAATTAACAGTTTACTGTAATAACAATATTTACCTAATGTTATTTTATAGTCTTGATTTCTCTGCCGTATGTCGTTGTACTGCGAGAACCTGTTGACTATCCGCACTTCAGAGACTGGCACGTCATTTGAACCCAGGTCCACTCGCCACCAGCTGGGATTGTTTTCATTAGTATGCGAACAATGTCCATTATCATAGTCTGTATCAGCATTGCCATCCACTGCTTTTACTGAATCACCAGTACTGTAGGTAGAAGATTGTCCAGTGGTCTTACCAGCAGCAAGGTTCTCTGGGTTAAAGGTCAAAATAATCGTAAATATTAATCCTCGTTCGTACGCTCAAAGGTTTAAAATACAACTGAAAGTTTATATCTACATCATTGTCCCATTTGCAGTGTACAAATAAGATAAAGCATGTGGGCTCCCTCTGTCTGCTTACTAAACCAACGATAAAGTTCCGTCATTTGTTAATCCTTATATGTTTTGCCACTAAGTGGTCTCTTTGAGCATAGGATCCCTGTGATGACACTAACATAACCAAAAACCTATTGTTTTAATGGAATTAAGCTTCCTGTGGGTTTTAAAAGTGAGAAAACCACAATCACCTGGTTTAAGATTTACTCCAAACACCTCTGTTCTCATACAAAACCTGCCGTTGCTAGTTTTTCCCACAAATCGTAACCACCTCGTTAAGACACCTTCATATAAGATGTTCTTTTTCTCTGCATTCCTGTCGCTGTTGCCCGTGAAGGTCTGGAAACAAAACCATCAAGTTTTATGCATTATTTATTTTTTTTTTTAATGCACGTTTACAAAAGACTGTTACACTGCCAAGAAAAAGAAAACAAAACAAATGCGATACAGTGGGATAATACTTCTTTCACAGTACTTATTAAATCAGTTACTTAATGCAGAGGAAAGATATTTACCCAGTGTATACAGCTATTTCAATTAACGTTGTCGGATGAGAACGGCGAAATGCCAAGACCGCAAGGTAGTATGGGATTCTTACGCAATGGCTATTTGCAACTACTCATACTACCTTGCGGTCTTGTCTTTGAGCTTTCATCCGACAAAGTTAATTGAAATAGCTGTATACTTTATTACACGAAACTTGAACGTTATATATATATATATATATATCATCACAAGAATCACGCTATTGTTGTGAATGTTGACCAAGCATCCAGAGAGTTTTAGTTCAAATATGGCACAGAAAGAGGAAATTTGCGACAGTCGAATTGACATTGCAGGATGAATTTGCCACAAAGGGTTCTCTGAATAATAACCCAAGAAAATTTTCCAGGGCTATGACGTATGGGAGCACTGCTGAAATTGACTGACGCATTAATAAATTCCTATAATCAATTCTCAATTTCACCGAACTCCCCAAACATACTGACACACCAGATATAACTGAAAAGAAGAGCAAGACGGGTAATCTCCTGTTTCCTTCCTTCGTAAATAGAAGATGTATGTGCGCAGGCTAAATTTTTACATACATACAGCTTGACAGTGTGGACAACTAGTACTTCTGCGTACACTGGTAAACCAACATTAACAGTGTTTGAGGGAATCCATAGCACTCTTCTGTTTTACAAGATATGTTATTGTTCTTCTTTCATTTCGCAGCCACGCCACAATAAGGACCATCATAAAATATATGTGTTATTTCACGTGATAGATTTTCTTATCACGATGGCAAGTAATAAGAGGTTCTAAGTACATGTACGCCTCTATACAATTCAATTGAAATGTATTAGCCAGCCATGTTATAGCCTAACAACTACAAGTAAGTTTAATTAAATGTAAATTGTATAATAGGACCTCAGTAACATGGTGGGCACAGATTCACTCAAAATCGCTCGCCATTCACGTGCTAACAAAATGGCGGAAATTCCAACTTCGAAATCTCATATCTTTGGATCGCATCAACATATTAACGAACGTTTTTCACTTTTGAAATTATTATGGAGTGTACTTTCAGAATCTGTCATCATGCAGATATCCCATAATACTAATTTCAATTTTTGGCGCCATCATTTTCCCGCCAAAATACATTTCAGCGAATGATAACTTCTATATTGTTGTAAACTTTCAGCTTCCTAGGTTCAAAACTGTTAAATGAATGAATGAAGCGCAAGTTTTTCAGTCGATTTAATTCTAAATTACCTTTGACCGCAGCAAAAAAAGGGCGGGGAATTGAAATTTTGAAACGTCATATATTTTGCTCGGATCAACGTATTTGCGAGATTTTTCAGTTTTGAGATGCTTGTGGCTTTCCGAAATGGTCATTAGATATCCCATAATACTAAGTTACTTTATTGGCGCCAACTTTATGACGTCATTTCCCGCAATAAATTGGAAAAATGGAAAAACAAAAAATATCCAATTTGTGCAAATGATGAGTTCTGTGCTGTCGTGAAATTTCATGTTGACAACATCAAAACGGAAAAAAGTTATTATTATATCGCGGAATGGCGAGCGATTTTGAGTGAATCTGTGCACACCGTGTAAAAAAAAAGATCGAAAGAAAGTGTGCATTCAAGAGACAGTGCCCTTTTTTTTTTGGGGGGGGGGGGGGGGCAATACGCAGCTCTTACAAGGTCTTCTCTGATTTGCTGAGCATGAGAAAACAATAGAACAAACAACACAATAATGGCTAACAATAGACCCTAGACCTAAAAACAATAGAGCTGCATGATATACAGGTCCAATGAAATTAGAGGTTGTAAAGAGCTGCGTGGTAGCTGTTTTTTTTTTTTTATTGTGAGCCGTTCTTTGTACTTATTGTAAATTCAATTCGATTTAAAACTGAAGATGACAGAAGAGTTGTCGAAACATGTCTTCTAAGATCAAAACTGTTGTCATTTTTTCTTAAACTTAAATGAATGTGGGTTCTCTTGTAAAAAAAGTTTAAACTTTACGAATATATATTTCGTATATTTAATGAACATTTTTTTTTCCAGTGGGCTATTTTAAATCGACTGAACATGTCATTTTACTCGAATTTGATAATTAGTAAATAAAAGCTCCAATTTTTAACGGGAAATTGTGACGAGTTTCAAGGCGAGAATTTTGAGGGATTTTCACCAACGTATGCACGAGGGCGAAAAAAATTCAACTGGTAATTGATTGATCATCCACGACAGCAGCAAATTATCGTAGTTTGACTGGACTATTGGTCTACGAATAGACAACGGACGGGTTGAATTGCGCATGTTAATGCGAGCATGTTCACATGACATACGTAATACACTTCCTTTTGATCGTATGCGCTAAAGGGTCAGATGGAAATTTCATATGCTCAAAGTTTGTGATTGTTGTTTCAACAAGACAGGGCGCAATAAAAACAAGAATAGAATGAATCATTGCGCTGCGGGCCATAAAAAAAAAAAAAAAAAAAACATACCTTAACTTGTCCAAATTCTCTAAAATTTGTCCAAGTTGTCCCATCCGTGGATATCTGTAGAGTGTAGGTCTCCACCCACTGATCCCCTTGGGGATTCCCCTGTGTGGACACAGCGCAGATAATATGCAGTGTCTGTAGATCGATCTGTAGATATGGATTACTGTCACTTGTGGCCGCACACCATGATCCTATTTTGTTTAATCTCCCATTCTTGGCTTGCGCTGTCTCGGAAGAGGCAGTTATCTTGTTGTCTTGAATTTGTCCATTTTCCATCCCAAGATCCAAATCAATACAGTCACCTAAAATAACAAAATGAAATAACATAAAAATATGTAAAGGGATCACGATTCTCAGATACTTTTGCCTGCTTTTGAGACGTTAATATAACGTCGTATTGACGTCTTAAAAACAAGCCTTGTGATTGGTTGAAAATTTCCCGCTGCACGCAATTTATTGGCTAACTCGCGAAAGAAAGCACAATTTAAAATTATCGTCAAAGGAAAAGCAAAAATGTTAATTACTTTGTCAGGTTTGCGGAAAAAAACAATGCTGTATTTAATGCAACGATCCTTTTCATTGAAAGTTATCGATAAGATGAGTTTTAATGCTGTTTTTGTTTGTTTGAAGACCCCTTTGAACGGTTTGTTTACATCGTGTTGTGCTGTGATCACGCAATCATGAATAAGCACAAAGCTTTGGGCTGAAAACTCGACCCATTTGCGCTATTTAATTATTTGTCGACGTTTGTAACTTTGAAAAACTTAAAAGATATTCCTCGGATTTCTTTTTTTTTTTTTTTGGAGAAATTTATGGCGTGAAACTGTGTGTTGTTTGAACTAATTTTTGCAAAACACTGAATCTGATTGCGCGTGCAAAACGTCGTGTACGACAGCTAATGACTAGTAAGAATTTCAGTTTTGATCAGCACAAGTTATCTTCAATTTTGCTTTCTTTTTGCCCGAACAACTGTTGAATTGTGATTCAAAACCTATTTCGATTTTGAGACGGCAATAAATACACCTTATTCAATGGTTTAACGGATAATACGCACGCATTATTCCCATCTGACTTTATTGCGTTCGAGGTACGAGAACGCAACTCCTAATTTGTGTTGGGAGTTCTGTGCATTATTGGGTGTCCTGTGAAACTGATAAGGGAGGTTTTTTCGAGATTGCTTTGGTTCGTCGCCGTCAACACACATTTGCCTCGCTTTGATGCGTTTGCTTACGTTTTGCCTCACTTTGACGAACTAACTCACGTGGCGAGATTGCTGAAGGTTATTCATCTCATCCTTGCGCTCACATTGTGTATTTCCATGTGCTTTTCGTGCGTCCTTCTGCTTTCGAAGCTTTTTTGCAGTTTTCACCGAACTACACGCTCACAACACGCTGGCACAACACGCTTAGTGTGTCCTAAAACATATAAAATATGCTAATCAGCGAGAATCAAATCATGGCGATGATTCGGCTGACACGAACGGGACAAACAAACGAGAACTGAGCAAGAATAGAGGGAGACATATGTACCGCCGTGACATTCGGATGGCTTGACTGAGCTTGAATCGGACCATATTCAAGCCATCCCGTTCGAAAATTTATGGCCGAACACGAGCGAGATTCAAGCCAGAAAACGAGCAAGAATCAAGCGACGAATGTTTTTCTCACCTTGATGGAGATTATGCGGATGGATCGATGGAACGCTCGCGAAACCAAACGCGGCTTATTTATTCCCGGAGACACTCCAAACTTTCTGTGAATTTTTAGCGCGGTGGAAAACTTGGAAATGAAGGCTGAGAATTTGGAAAAGCTTAATTTGGCGAGCGAAACTACAAAGAAAACGCAGAATTTGTAGAAGCGCATAGTCTGTTTATATAAATACTTGCGAATTTCGCTTTCGCCAGCGTGTTTACCGTTTTGACATATATATGCAAATTTGGTGCACTTTTTCCACTTTTCCCAAGGGACCGCCAAGCACTTTTCTTTACCGACAACTACAACAAACTTCAAAGGATTTAATTTGTTTTTCTGCTACCAAACTTTCCCTACCGTCTTCATACACAGAGTAAATACAGGTTTCACTGTACACAATAACCCTTAATTTGACAATATGCCATAGACATATTCATCTATCTCAATAACCAAAAAACAAAATCCCCCCTTTCAACCGCCGAACGCACTACCCTAATCTCCGATTACTCCTAGTTTTACCTTAAATGGGAAAGAGTGCTCGAAAAATACCCGACACAGAAGCTATTATTGCGTTCGAGGTACGAGAACGCAACTCCTAATTTGTGTTGGGAGTTCTGTGCGTTATTGGGTGTCCTGTGGAACTGATAAGGGAGGTTTTTTCGAGATTGCTTTGGTTCGTCGTCGTCAACACACATTTGCCTCGCTTTGAGGCGCTTGCTTACGTTTTGCCTCACTTTGACGAACTAACTCACGTGGCGAGTTCAATCATCTCATCCTTCAAAAGATTGCTGAAGGTCATTCATCTCATCCTTGCCCACATTGTGTATTTCCATGTGCTTTTCGTACGTCCTTCTGCTTTCGAAGCGTTTTTGCAGTTTTCACCGAACTACACGCTCACAACACGCTGGCACAACACGCTTAGTGTGTCCTAAAACATATATAATATGCTAATCAGCGAGAATCAAATCATGGCGATGATTCGGCTGACACGAACGAGACAAACAAACGAGAATTAAGGGAGACATATTTACCGCTGTGACATTCGGATGGCTTGACTGAGCTTGAATCGGACCATATTCAAGCCATCCCGTTTATGGCCGGACACGAGCGAGATTCAAGCCAGAAAACGAGCAAGAATCAAGCGAAGAATGTTTTTCTCACTTTGATGGAGATTATGCGGATGGATCGATGGAACGCTCGCGAAACCAAAGGCGGCTTATTTATTCCAGGAGACACTCCAAACTTTCTGTGATTTTTTAGCGCGGTGGAAAACTTGGAAATGAAGGCTGAGAGTTTGGAGAAGCTTGATCTTAATTTGGCGAGCGAAACTACAAAGAAAACGCAGAATTTGTAGAAGCGCATAGTCTGTTTATAAAATACTTGCAAATTTCGATCGCTTTCGCCAGCGTGTTTTCAGGTTTTGACATATGCAAATTTGGTGCACTTTTTCCACTTTTCCCAAGGGACCGCCAAGCACTTTTCTTTACCGACAACTACAACAAACTTCAAAGGATTTAATTTGTTTTTCTGCTACCAAACTTTCTCTACCGTCTTCATACACAGAGTAAATACAGGTTTCACTGTACACAATAACCCTTAATTTGACAATATGCCATAGACATATTCATCTATCCCAATAACCAAAAAACAAAATCCCCCCTTTTCAACCGCCGAACGCACTACCCTAATCTCCGATTACTCCTAGTTAATAAAGGAATTTCAGTCGAATAATAAATAAATTATTCGATGGTTTAACCATCGGACACACAAGAGGAGGGGGGGGGGGAGGGGGGGGGGTGTTTGGGGTGTTTGAATGCCACCCCCTTAAGGTTTTTCTTCGATATTATCAAGACAATTTATGATTAGCAAATTCCTCTTCAGTAGCTGTTCGTTTAACCTTGAGACACACTTTGGTAAAGTTTGGCGGCCCTTTTGGATGACATTACGGACCCCAGCAGCGCCACAACCCATAATATTTACCTTATCTTGTAGAGCACATCACAGGCTTTTTATTAAACGTAAAATGTTTCCGAACTATTGCAAGAAAAGTTTACGTGTTTACGAGGTTTAAACATGTTATATGGTGCCCGATTAGTTACGAATCTTGGATGACTTTCTTATTTACTTTCGCTAAACGACCGGCATATTTACTCCATATAAGCAAAAGCTATAAATAATACAACACACACAAAAAAAAACGTATTCAAACTCAAGATCTTTTTGGCCGTTTCAGTTCTTTCCGCTGTTTTCGCTGTACCCGTGAAAAAAAAAAAAAAACAACTGTTTTGTAGTCTAACTTATAAAGAAAATATTATCACTATGAAATGGGAATAAGTCTTTGCGGCCAATTAAGAACATCGTTAATTTATTTAGGCACAATTAATAGATGTATATGACTTTATTAAGAGTATATTATTGCGTTGGAGCAGCTGGTGAGTAGAGTTTTAACATTTATTTTCAAACGAGCATGTGTACAAGTTTGGCTTAATCACTATATGTAGTTTAAAACTTCACTGAAGATAAATAACGAACCTGCAGAAAATGTATCTTACTTAAGGGAAATGACGAGCCTGCGCATTTTTGATAATTAGCTTTGAAATTCGAAAACAATGGCTGTAAGCTGGTTTTCCGCTTTCAAATCACGCTTGTGATTGACTGCCTGTTAGATTGGACAATGTTTGGAAAAGTCCAAAAAAGCATTCAGCGTTCAGTTGACGTCATTAATTAACATCATGTCACAGGTTATGTGCGTTGAAACAATCTTTTTTTAGTGCAGTAACTTTTTAAATATCTATACGTGTGTATTTATTTTTTTTGATTTATTGATTTTTTGACAAATGAAGCACATGAATAAATCATATATGAACTGCGGTTAAGTGAAGAAGTGATCCTCGTGGTTGTGTTGCAATAAAAAAAAGTATTCAACGAGATTTGAACCAACTGAGCTATGATGCCACGCGTAATTTCTTTTTTTGTTGTTAGCAACGCTTAAACATCACTGCTTCAAACAATCAAAATTTTTCTTAGAATTTTAGCTACGATATTATTTCCTGTGCATGTACCGTGAAGTGCTGAATTATGTGATATTGAACTCATTCTTACGCAGGCAAAGACAAACCACATACGGACGATATAATGAAAATTGAAAGCTCGCTTTTGCATTTTGTTCTTCAAAAACTTCAATTTATCTAACCCTTTGATCACCAAAAGCTCCCGAGTTTTTCAAGCTAAAAAAGAAATACAAATTATATTTGTCAAAATCTTCAGCCAAACAAACATCATCACAATAAAGCGATATTAGCTTTCAAGAATGGTATCACGTTATCATTTTATTCTTTAACTTAGAAAGTTAAAATATTATAGTACAAAGGTTCAGGTTTCACGTCCTATTTTCTTCTGTCGAAGAACACAGAATTTTCTCTCATGCTGTTCGGGTTTTTATTCAAGAGCTAATCTTGTCTCTTTGTAATTGGCTCGTATGTAAATTTTAAAGTTTCGCTATATTCATTCTTAGGAAAGACTTAGTCAAGTGTTAAAAATAACTTAAATATTTGTATAAATTACTGGACTAGTCTTCTACATTCATCGTAAAAAAAATCGATTACAAGAACACGATATTTCGATGACAGTGTCAGTAGCCGTTTCCCTTGTATAGACAGATTACGAGAATAAATACAAAAATGTAAGTTGACGATCTTACAATCGAAAAGTGCTGCTACACGCATGGCAAGTTAGCGCTTTGAACCAGTTGATACTTTCGCCATATTTTTAAGGTGGTCAGACACGAGGGGTCATGTAGCAGGGACATGTCGCAGCGACATGTAGCAGCGACAAAAATTGGTGTAGTAAACACTGAAGGACATGTAGCAGGGACGTGCGGCGGGGACATGTAGCAGGGATAAAATCATAGCGCTTGCACACACATGAAAATGTTGCGGGGACATGTCTCAGGGACATGTTGCAGCAACACGTCCCCTCGTGTGAACTGATACTTTCACAATTATGCAACACCAATTTTGGGGACATTTTGTCCCCGCGACATGTCGCACGGAGTTCAACTTGTTGAACTTCATGGGGCACGTCGCGGGGACAAAATGTCCCCAAAATTGGTGTTGCATAATTGTGAAAGTATCAATTCACACGAGGGGACGTGTTGCTGCAACATGTCCCTGAGACATGTCCCCGCAACATTTTCATGTGTGTGCAAGCGCTATGATTTTATCCCTGCCACATGTCCCCGCCGCACGTCCCTGCTACATGTCCTTCAGTGTTTACTACACCAATTTTTGTCGCTGCTACATGTCGCTGCGACATGTCGCTGCTACATGACCCCTCGTGTCTGACCACCTTTAAGTAAATACCGAGTTTCAACTGATTTGGTCGATAGCTTCGTGTGTGTAGAACAGAAAACGTTGTATGAGTTTGCGAAAGCAGTTTGAGCGAAGATTAGGAATCGGACAATAGCGTAATATAGAATAATGTAAAACTGCTAAATCATGCACGTTTAATAATTAACAGGAAGTAAGTTACGTTTACTGCGTATAGCTAAAGAAACAATCAACTTGTTTTTTTAATTTTACAGGCTGCTAAAGTTACAGACTATATATCGCAACAGAATAAAATCACATTTTACTCCTTACTTCGATGCGAGATTCAATTTCACTGAAGTGTCATCTCGCGCTTATTCAGCAGATAACAAAATATTTTAACTTCGCTTAAACTTCACACTGACAGCCGCGTTTAGACAAGCAACCGTCTCCAGTTAGCAGACGGATACATCGCACATAACACTGGACTCACCTGAAATCAAAGGAAGAAGCAATGCGAGGAGTAACACCCGGAAATACTTGTTGGAATTATACGACGCCATGTTAGCGTGTTCCAATGCTCGACTGTGGCTGCATGTTTCGCTTGACTAGCTTTATAAACAATCGTTTCAGCTGATGATATTCGCCACTATAGGAAACCCAACAACGGAATTGTAAGTTTCGTTTTCGAACTTTAAAACCTGCCTGCTCAGAACTCCAAAACAAATCGGGGATGCCACCTAAGGGCCTGGTCGCACTACAGTCAAAAACAAAAATTAGCCCGTGCAAAATGACATAAAAACAACAACATTCCACAAAAAGAGTGTCCCACACCGGATCGATTTCTTTTGTTGTCCTCGATTTTTGCACGGGCGGATTTTTGTTTTTTGACTGTAGTGCGACCAGGCCCTAATATACAACTAAATTGGATAAACTGATTCTTTCGAGCAAAACAGAAGGAGTTAAGTTTGGAAAACTAAAAGTGCAGGATTACAAGGAGGGAAGTGGATAACGGTTAATCAGTTTTGATTCTATTAATTTCGTGGCAGGCGGTCAAGAAACAAAAGTCTCTATTCTGGTGAAATTTTGAGGGTTTTTAGTCGTTATTTTGTCTTTTAGCTCACATTTCTTTGCGGTCATCCCTTTGGAAATTTTTCATTCCTATTTTAAGATTATAGAGCAAGCTTAAAGCAAGCTTCCGGTCATAATCATGAGAACACGATATTTCAGCCGATTATATTCGCCACTGGAAGAAACCCAACGCCAGAATTGTAGTTCCGTTTTCGAACTTTTAAACTGTCTGCTTAGAACTCCAACGCAAATCGGGGTTGCCACCTAATATACAGCATAAAACTGTACACAGCGTGAACTCGTGGCGTCTTTAACCCATTGCAGTATTGATTCCCGAATGTTTTGAGTGCTTTTACGGAGAAACATAAAATTATGTCTGAAAAGTAACACTACATTCAGTAGCTGACACGATCGCTAACTGAAATGCAAAGATCGTGTAAATCAAACCTACGTGTGATTCAAGTCACGTAATGACCTAATGGGTTAAATTTTCGTCTCGCGCATTGCATGTCAGAAGAATGTTCTTTTTTTCAAACTCGTATTTTCAAACACGCATGGTTCACCATTCAAATCCTTTCAATAAGAAACATTAGCTTCCCTTATGCAACTTAAAACAAGAACTGAACGAAGTGCTATTAATAAAACAGGTTCAGAAGAATCGATGATGAAATAAGTAAGCTCTTAAGCTCTATATATATATATATATATATATATATATATATATATATATATATATATAGCTGTATCTGAAATAAGTATCAGCTCTAGCTATATCTTGAAAACACTTAAAATAAAAAGCTGTACACAGCTTGAACTCGTGGCGTCTTTATTAAACCCAGTGCATTTTTATTTAGTGCTTCAAGTGCTTTTAAGGAGAAACATAAAATTATATCTCAAAAGTTAAAGAGTAGCCGACAGTTGAAACCAAGATCGCTTCCATCCTTCACCCTTCATACATAATGTACGACACTTTCACTCTCTAACGAAATCTTGGTCTATTCTTTCACCCAGCAAAATAGCACATTGCACAATAATTTAACTAATCAACCTCCCAAATATTTACTTTTATAGTGGTATAAAATGTCCAGCATTGAGCGACAGACATATGCGGTAAATAAATATCCAGATCTGGTTCTTATCTAATGTCTAATCGCAAACGCACTTCAAAAGGAAGTTTCTAGAATTTTCTAGAAGATGTGTCCATTTGTCACCGTGAATCACTGCTCATTTTAATACTCGTCAACTGGCATTCTGCCACGAGTAACTAAATTGGATAAACTAATTCTATAGAGCAAAACAGAGGAGTAGTTAAAGGGGCTATGTCGCGAGATATGTTACTTAGGCACAAACGTCGGACATCTAAACAAATTCACGCTATCGCCGTGAAATCGGGCAAAATTCTTCAATTCTACCGTGCTGTGTACTCCGAAAGGTCTCAGATTTTTCCCACATATAAATAGTGCATTTATCTTGATTTCATTTCCGTTATTTCCCCGATTTATTCTGAAATCATAGCGGAGCTCTGCGGGCCGAAGGCCCGCGCGGAGCGCCATACTCATAGAACCGATGCTCGTCATTTTTCATGGTCATGGCCAGCGGAATGTTTCGCGGGCGGCGTCTGTCATGTCTGTCATGTCAGTCCGGTGTCCGAACGAACGTTTTTCGCGAGGCCGAATGTCACGTCAGCTATACGCTCAACACTCTTATTGAGTCAGTGGTTAACCGTTGAGTTTAGCCGAGAAAACCATTTGCAAAGTTGTTTTTCCCGGCATTTATCCGCGATTTGCTATTCAAGACAGGTTTCGCATTTCTCAAACAGTGGTCAAGACCGCATTTGAGGCTGCGTAACTCTGCAAGTCAAGCGTTTTGGAGGAATATATAGCTAAGTGCTTAAGCTTATTTTTAAACCTGATTTCGTCTTAACTTGAAGCTAGTATCATTACCTTACTGTTCTATATTGTGCAATTTTGGCTTGCATTTAAAAAGGTTTCAATTTTGAATAATTAGGTTATATAAAACGTGCTTAAATTCAGTTGTCCATTCATGATTTCTTTCATCGAAGACAGTTAGCTCGGCCTCGATGAATGCATGGTACGTTTTGCTTTTAAACATAAACTAATGGACATTTGAACGCATTTTTTCGAAAGAAGATTGTGTTGTCCATTTTTATGTGTTTGTTCATTCATTACATTGGTTGAAAAACGATTTTATGTAAACAAAACAAGACTGATTTTATGGTACCGTTCTATCTTCACTCGCGTCACCTTAATTATGCAAATATGTTTGTGTATTTTTTGCAATTTTGATTTTCAAATCAGTTTCTCGGGCAATTTTTGACAAGCAACAAGTGTATTTTATTTGGAAAGTAGTCGCACTGGTCATTCTAGACGGAGAAAAAGTTGTTTTTGTGAATTAACTTTTGTACGGTCTAAATGTACTGTGCAGACGGTCGCGTAATATTGCTAAAATTGAAAAATAGCCTTGGTCAATCTTAATTCTGGTGCTTTTAAACATAAATTTATGGAGATTTGAATATTTTTTTTCGAAAGAAGATTCTGTTGTCCATTTTTATGTGTTTGTTCATTCATTACATAGGTTGAAAAGCGATTTTATGTAAACAAAACAAGACTGATTTTATAGTACTGTTCTTTCTTCACTCGCATCGCCTTATGCAAATATGTTTGTGTATTTTTGCAATTTTGATTTTCAAATTAGTTTCTCGGGCAATTTCTGACAAGCAACAAGTGTATTTTATCCGGAAAATAGTCGTTCTCTTGAGTTATTCTAGACGGAGAAAAAGTTGTTTTTGTGAACTTTTGTACGGTCTGAATTAATGTACTGTGCAGACGGTCGCGTGATAAGCTTACTGTTTTAGAGAATTGCTAAAATTGAAAAATAGCCTTCGTCAATCTTAATTCTAATGCTTCCGACCTTTCACCTTAGTTAAACTTATTCACAGAGCGACGCTGTTAGGCTAAGCCTATCTAAATATATTACTCCCTAGTACATGTCAGTATCTCCGCAATGTCAAGAAGTTGCATTCAGCATAATTATGTTAATCAGTTGAGCACGGACGAAGGTTCTTCTCCGATGCAACTTAAGAGGGATTTTCCCTAAGGGTCACCTATCACATGCAAAATATTTTTTTTTCAAAATCCTCAAAATTGGCACGATTAAAGGTCCTTGGGCACTGAATCTATCGCTAAATTTTTGAGTCCGATCAGAATTTTATTTTAGGCAAACGGCGCCAAAATGTAAAATTGACGTCATTTCCGGTTTTTAAAGGTCACTTGTGTGGTCTCCAAACACTGCTCAAAATCGCTTTAGCGTGGTGATATTTTTGCAAATAAATTTGCCAGCCTAAATCTAGACATAATAACGACTTTTCAACGGTTAAGATTTTAAGAGAAAATTTAAAGTATAATATTTTACAGAATTTTCAATAATTAGTACGGTTTTAGCACGATTTGCGTATGTCATGTTAAAACGCCTATATCGCCACTGGTACACGGCCTAGCTAAAAACTAGTCCACATGCAGCAAAAGCTATACCTATAGATTAGTTTTATGAAATAAAATTTTGGGGCAATTCATAAACAAATGGTGGAGAGCGATGAATGTGACCTCAATGTCCAGCCATATTTCATATCACTCTTAAACTCGAATTGTTATTTTAAGAACCAAATTTGTTAAAACAAATCGACAGGTAAGAACTTTTTTGTTGTTAAATTAAATTTCTTATTTTAAGAATTTAATTCTTACTTTAAGTCTTAAGAAATTGATTTTAAGGAAGAAAGTTTTCTTAAAATAAGAATAAAATTCTTAAAATAAGAAATTTAATTTAACAACAAAAAAGTTCTTACCTGTCGATTTGTTTTAACAAATTTGGTTTAAGAGTGTATCAATTTACAAGGCAATATGTATACAATTTACTGATAAACTCACCGTAAAACAGCCTCTGTTTGCTTTTATTCGTAAACAAACTTCCCCAAGCCATAATAGAATGATTTAATTCCATTTTGAGCTTCTACAATGCAATAAAATGTCTTGAAAGAGCATCGAAGCATTCACGATCGGCCCTGTGACAAGTCCGCTCATCGCCGTGCAGAGCGTGACAGGCACCGTGACAAGTTTTACTTTGTCCCTGGGCACCAGCTCTGTCACGCTCGGCACGGCGATGAACGGACTTGTCACAGGGCCGATCGTGAATGCTTCGATGCTCTTTCAAGACATTTTATTGGATTGTAGAAGCTCAAAATGGAATTAAATCATTCTATTATGGCTTGGGGAAGTTTGTTTACGAATAAAAAGCAAACAGAGGCTGTTTTACGGTGAGTTTATCAGTAAATTGTATACATATTGCCTTGTAAATTGATATGAAATATGGCTGGACATTGAGGTCACATTCATCGCTCTCCACCATTTGTTTATGAATTGCCCCAAAATTTTATTTCATAAAACTAATCTATAGGTATAGCTTTTGCTGCATGTGGACTAGTTTTTAGCTAGGCCGTGTACCAGTGGCGATATAGGCGTTTTAACATGACATACGCAAATCGTGCTAAAACCGTACTAATTATTGAAAATTCTGTAAAATATTATGCTTTAAATTTTCTCTTAAAATCTTTACCGTTGAAAAGTCGTTATTATGTCTAGATTTAGGCTGGCAAATTTATTTGCAAAAATATCACCACGCTAAAGCGATTTTGAGCAGTGTTTGGAGACCACACAAGTGACCTTTAAAAACCGGAAATGACGTCAAATTTTACATTTTGGCGCCGTTTGCCTAAAATAAAATTCTGATCGGACTCAAACATATAGCGATAGATTCAGTGCCCAAGGACCTTTAATCGTGCCAATTTTGAGGATTTTGAAAAAAAATTATTTTGCATGTGATAGGTGACCCTTAGGGAAAATCCCTCTTAAAAGTTGTCATATTTTTCTCTCTTTTACGAAAGTAGTGTGCTTTCAATGCTCTAACGGAATTTATAATAACACGCGCAAGCGATCTCAAGGTCAAGC
Organism: Cladopsammia gracilis; assembly: GCA_022457155.1. Taxonomy (NCBI): domain Eukaryota; kingdom Metazoa; phylum Cnidaria; class Anthozoa; order Scleractinia; family Dendrophylliidae; genus Cladopsammia; species Cladopsammia gracilis. Next base: position 869,828 of record JAJGOT010000239.1, on the reverse strand, counting down.
TATTTCACGTACGCGAACCGGTTTTAGCTGCTGTTAGTTGTTTTGATCTGTTTCAAATGAAGTCCAGAAATTTTCATTGCTCTCTCTCAAGCGAATAAAAAAACTATAAAATATTGGGTTTGTCTGTGGTAATAACAAATTACAAAGCGAAATTTCTAAGCCGACTAGGTTTTAATACTGAAGCGTGCTATTTTTGTTGAGGCAAACATATTTTATTGACAACGCTCAGTATAATACGCCTAATGATCTTGGGGAGACGAGTGAGGTCAAGTATTCTATAAAGGCTCCGTTGGGGTGCATAACTGCCTATTTGGAGTGTCACAGAACGAAGTAGCCCCCTATGCTACACACTATAGGGTGTCATAGGATCACCCACCATACTGGGCGTGATAGCGCCAATTGAACATTTATGCTTCCCTATTATATATCCACCATGGATGTCACACTCCGGTTTCATCTGAGAAATCAGGCTTTCTACGGCTGGCTTCACAGCTATAACATGGTCGTCCCTGAACACCATCCACAAAAAAATCACATTGTTCTACCAAGAGAACCGAGCCCACAATCGTTGGAACGATTGGGGAAGAGGCTGGGGAACTGGGGCCTGTTAAAGTGAATTTCACGCTTGAAATTTGCTTGACAAAGGAAGGAGTCATCAACCATTACTTCAGGCTGCCCAACCAGTTAAAAGTAACGCACTTCGGTCAATCTGAAGTTACCAAACAAACGGACGCCGTTATCAACTCGATAATGGAAAAACTAGCAAGGTGGGTTAACATGGGATCAGGTTGGGTCATTGGAAAAGTCAATAATGTTTATCTTGACTTTAGTAGATATCAACTTATCAGAGGCGGCGCCTAAACATACTTCTTCCTAAAAAGTTAAAAGATAAGCGTGCTATCATAAAATTGAGACGATCAATGCTTGCGTTGGGCACTATGTTATACGTGTTGTGTTGTTTCCTGTCCCTGATGGACTGCTCTCAGACAGACCAAGCAAGTACCCAACAGACGACGGTCTAGACTTTACTGGGATTTCTTTCCCAACACTCTTAAATCAGCTCTCAAGAGTCGAAAGGCAGAACAACCTATCCTTAAACGTCGTTGGGTGAAAAATCGGCAAGACAATCGTCTAGAGAGTTAGTGGAGCAGAAGATCAGAGCGTAAGACAAGTAAATCTTATGCTGATAGCCAATGAAAACAGCACCCACTACTGCTAAAAACCTCAGCGGGCTTCTTCGCAGCCAGCACGACAATTGGGATAGGGTCTATTTCTGCCACAGGTGCCTTCAAGGGTTTTCGTCGTAGCGAGTTCTCAACGATCACCTGGTCTATTGCAAAGGCATCAAAGGCCGGCCAGTTCGAGTCAAAATGACAAAGGAGGGTGAAAACATCTTGCGTTTTGAGAACTATCAGAACCAGATGAAAGCACCCTACATCATCTACGCAGACTTTGAAAGTCTCGTAACAAAAATCCACGATTGCAAGCTGAGATCCAACGGAATGCAGCACAACCAAGACAGAAGTGCGCATAAATTTTGGGTTTAACTACACGGTCGTTTGCTTCAACGGCGAAGCATTGGTCCCGTTCACTACCGAGGTGTGGATACAGTGAGAATATTCTTACAGTGCATCCAATCAACGGAGAGGGGTATTAGGGACAGGCTAATGTTGAAAAAGCCCCTTATCATGACAACGGAAGACTGGGTAAACTACAACAAGGCCGATGAGTGCATCATCTCTTCACGAAACCTGTACAAAGAAAACTTCAAGGAATCCGTTGAAGTTTACGATGCGAACACTGGAGAATACGCAGGTCTAGTTCACTGGAAAACAAACAAGTGTTACTCCAATGCCTACAAGACGTACGTCCAAGACGAGGAAACAGGTGAGCTGGAATCGTTTCCTTTTATTGCCTAAAGTACAAAAGGAAGAAAAAAGAAGACTTTCGCTTCCAGCAGGAAGTTAATTAAGTTAATTAAGACAATGGTGAAGGAACTTATCCATAAAATAAAGTCAAAGTGTGAATAATTAATTCCTCAAAAAACGTACTGACCTTTTTTCCAGCATTTTCCGTCGACAATGGGCATAACACGAAGGACCAATAACGGCGGGCGAATCATAACTGTTCTTCAAATTGCACTGTGATCTTTATGAACCTGTTTTGATATTTCATGAAAGGTCCAATGAACCAAAAAAATGATTTTTTTTTAATTCATTTAAACGAAGATTTCCGAAGGTTTGATGAAAACGTTTCTGAAATGGCCGCGCGCTTTAAGTGGTAGGATTGGTAAGGATAGTGACTTCAATTCGCTTTTGACGAGCCAACCTCAAGGCTCTTCTATCCTAGCAAATACTGAGTATTCTCAGGGGCTTCTGGTATTCTAGCTTGTGTACACATGTATTCTTAAAACTTAAGAATTTCCACTGTTTTCGCATTGAAAATGACCGAGGAGTTTGAACCTGTTTTATGGTAGGAATCGAAGAGCTTCGAGCGATGAAATCTTGCTTCGAGAAACTGATCCTTACGGCAAGGCGATGAAAGAGTAAACAAAAGAATAAAACAAAAAAAAACAAAAAATATATATATATATATATATATATATATATATATATATATAACCACCAGTGGAAAAATTGAAGACTTCATCCGCTATAAAAGTGCTCGATGGTAGAACCAGAGCTGTGAATAAAGATGAATTTCTGGAGTCGGACTAGTTCAAAAACATTTAATTGCTACTCGGAGTTTCATGCTTCTAATGAAGCAATCATCAGGCAACTGACAACAATAACGGTTACATGTAAAGATATACAAATTTGAAAATGGGGGACAATGCTTACTGGCGTGACATGTCGAGATGTGATTGGACGGCAAAAGCGCTAAACAATCGGGTAAATCTATATTAGGTAAACGCGGTATTTAACAGGAACTTCTTAGAATGTCTACAGATCGATGTCAGTTCGTTTCTATGATTAAGTGTCGACATTTCCGGCTTACAAATTATAAAATATTTCTCCCATAGGCAAAGATTGCATTTTTTGTTGACATTTGAATACGACCTAGCTTGCTTTACTTTTCTCCACTTGATTTGGTAATTGATTTTCAGTTCCTTTAGACTCCATATGTACTTGCTAAGTTCGGTTACATTTTTGTACCTTTCGTTCCTGAAAGAACATGTATGGTTATTGTAGCGTTCCTTAAATGTCGTGTCACACAGTCCGATGTATGTTTGTTTTGTCTGTGGAGTCACGACCTCTGCTTGGTAGACAATGTTCCGGTCATTACAATTTCCTTCAAGTGGGCAAGAATTCTTGTTTCGGCAATTACAGTTGTTATCAATTTGTCCTGAATGATTTGATGGTTTGCTAATCTGGGCTTTGTTGTGGCTGGAGATAATGGTTTTAATGTTGCTCATACAGCTGTAGCTCAGTTTAAGCGTGTTTCGGTTAAAGATTTTGTGCAGCAAATTGGATTTAGGGAAATGTTTATCAATTAGTTGGAGGAAGCATTTACCGACTTTCGTTTCTACATTTTGGCTGTATGGCGGGTTGAACCACGTGATGTTTCTTTGACGGTTTTTGCTCTTTCGTGATGCATCAGGGGTTGGTGTTTTGTATGACAGATTGTACTTGTAGCCACTTTTATTAAGTGCGTCTTGGTACGCACCTTTGGCCTTATCAAAGCATTCCTTGTCAGATGAAATTTCCGAAAGACGCTTGTTGATGGATTCGGGAATGTTCCTAAGAATAGAAGGTGGGTGGTTAGATTGCTTGTGTACGTATAGTGGTGTGTTTCCTTCTTTTGTGTATGGTAAGTGCTTTCCGCTTTTTAGGTCGAGGGTGACATCTAAAAAATTGACTTTGGTTAGGTTGGCCTCTACTGTAATCTTTAGATCATTATCACGGAAAATTTTGCAGATATCTTTCTTAATACTTTCGATCTCTTGTGGCGTTTTATTGAATGCTGACAGCCCGTCATCGCGATAAAGACCGATGCTATTTCCGTACTTTTCGGTAAGGCGTGATAAGATGTAGCAACCAACCAGCTCACATGTTTCTGCACCATCAAACGACCCCATGGTGACATCGAATCGGTCGTTGGAGGTCTTCTTCTCCCATGGGACGTTTTCGCGGAACAGCAGAGACCTTTTAGCGTGGATAACTATGTCTCGTTCATGTGTGCTGATGGGTCGGTAACTATTGGCGAAATCCAGCGCTTTGCAGAGTAGCTTCTCGGTTATTGACGGGTAAAAATCGCACACGTCAAAACATATAAAAGATAGCGATTCTTTGTGTTGCAAGCTGTTAAACCATTTGAGAACACTGGATGTGTTTTTCCATATATATATATATATATATATATATATATATATATATATATATATATATATATATATATATATATATATATATATATATATATATATATGTAGGGAGGGTCGGCTGTACCCTTGTTTTATAACATAATTTGCAAGTTCTTTGCTACGTTGATCAAAGAAGGTGTCGGTGGAACATATGCGACATATTCGGAGAAGGAGGCTGAATGGCATAGTTTTCTTGGTGTGGTTAGGGTGACAGGAGGACTTGAGAAGGTACTGATGTTTATCAGTGGGATTTGCATGTAGATCTGTGTGGATTTGGTTGTTGCTGAGGTGTACCAGTACCTCTAGGAAGGGTAGGGACTGATGAAAAGAAACTGAATATTCATGGCTAAACTTGATGTTAGAGTGGATGGAATTTAAGTATTCGATGAAGGTCTTAAGGTTCTCCTCTCCTTCTGTCCAAACCATGAAGATGTCGTCTATGAATCTACGCCAGACGAGGGGCTTGAAGGGGGCGTTGTCGATAACGTGTTGTTCAAATTTGCCCATGAATAAGTTTGCGTATGAGGGTGCCATACGAGTTCTCATTGCAGTTCCGTGAATTTGTAAGAAATGCTCATTGTTGAAGGAAAAATTGTTCATGCCAAGTATCATTCTAATGAGATCACAGATGCGTTCAGTAGGTAGTGTTATGTTTTGACGGGTGTTAAGGAAATGGCGGCAAGCTTCAATGCCTTCGTTATGAGGAATGTTAGTGTATAGTGAAGAGACATCAAGGGTGACAAGAATGGCGTTGTCCGGTAGAGGTCCCATTTGTTTAAGTTGAAGAAGAAAGTGAGTAGTATCTTTGATGTAAGAGGGAAGAGACTGTACGAGGGATTTGAGGTGGTGGTCGACAAATTCAGATAGTCGCTCTGTAGGATGGCTATTCCTAGATATGATAGGACGTCCAGGACGTCTTTTTTATGGATTTTAGGAAGAATGTAGAAGCGACCAGCCTTAGGGTCGGGATTGGAAGTGAGGTATTTGAATGTGTCATCGTCGATGACATCATCTTTGTGTAGGCGGTTAAGGCATTCTTTGACACGTTCCTGTATTCTTTTTGTTACGTCAGTAGGTTGTTTCTGGTAGTACTTAGGGTCGTTGAGTTGTCTATAACATTCATTGATATACCAAGAGTAATCCATTATCACGGTTCCTGAGCCCTTATCTGCTGGTTTAATCACTATATCTGAACGTTTCCTGAGGTTTGAGAGGGCATTGCGTTCTTCCTTGGATAAGTTGTTGTTAATTTTGGAGGGTTTTGAAGACATGATGTCGCATTCGACGGCGTTGATATAGGTATCGAGGGCTGCGTCTCTACCGCTCGGGGGAGTCCACGTCCCCTTAGATCTAAAACGCGGAACTTCATCGGTACGGGCGGTGGTGGGGGAGGGGTCATTTGTTGGGTGAAAGTATTCTTTAAGGCGCAGACGACGTGCAAATTCATTGATGTCTGCCTGCACTTCCATCCAGTTGAAAGTTAGGTTGTTTTTTTTTTTTAAACCACCTCGCTAGGTAGAGTTAGGCTAACTTTCCATGTCTGTCAATTTTCTCCGCCTACGCGGTAACTTTTGTGAAGGTAAACTGTTAAATTCATTGTGACGGCATTAAATTTCAAATAGAGAAAAGAAAATTAACTGTCGTGTGTTCACGTTCTCCACAACACAGGCGACCCAAGCTCACTGTCAGATAACCGGAACGTAACCCTTGCTTTATAAGAGGTATATTGTGTTACAAGATTCGATTTATAAAGGTTTGTAAGGGAATGCAACGGTTTTGTTTTAAAACTTAAAAATTCGAATGTTTGTGAATAAAATTGATTTACCCTGTTACTGTGTTGTATTCTTTGTTGTTTGCCTGCTCCTCGGGGCGATTTAGCGCTATTTCGGCGAGTTATCGTTATTTCGGTGTTTCACTACTAAAAGAAAGACAAGGCCGAACACTGATTCCCGGAGTGCCCGCCGATCGAAGCGAATTATTCCCCTGAAAATAACCCTGTCGACCCAATTCCGCCGCAGAATCAAAGAAGAGACGTTCAAGTTCCATGTCAGTTCACTTAACACGCAAATCTGCACTCAAACGCCTTCGCTACAAAATATTTATTTCGAGATTGCTTCTCCTCACAAATTCGAAATAGCCGCGTCCAAACCGTCGTGGACGGTTTCACGGTTCGCATAGTATGTTGGGTACCTATAATTAGCCCGACGGGGGTGGACAGACCAAACCGAAGAGCATTTTGGTTCGACTGTCGATAAAAACGGTGTCTTTTTTAATCCCTATACACTACTAGTTCTCGATTGTGTAACATGTAATTCTACCAATGTCAAGATTCCACAGAAAGCTTAAAGCAAGCTCCTGGACATAATCATGAATACTGAGACGGGACAATGTCCCTTTAATTTAACAAGTTTCCACAAATTTTTAGATAATCCTTAAGTTTCATATAGCGTTGCAATTATTCGAGAAACACATTTAAACGTTTAACTCAATGATATTTTTGTCATATCTTTATTTTCAACCGTTTTAATTTCACAAAGTCCTTAGATCATATAAATCCAAAAGAATGAGGTTGACTTCTTGATTAACACCAAACACTGGTACCCAATTGCCTTACGTTCCCCATACCGTCTCTTGTTAACTCTACAATGAAGTTTCACGATCTGCAAGAAATTAAGTATATTGCAACTAATAAACATTTTTTTAGGCAAAAAAGAAGAAAAATTATATATTATTCATAAAATGAATACGAAAATGGGAGGCTTGAGTGATGTGGCTAAAACTGACGCAGTCAGAATACTCCATGGTCATTATGTCCATGTTGGTGGCGGGCATCACCCCTAGATTTACAAGAAAATATAGTGTATGAGACAAAGTATTAGCAGCAATGGACAGCTGTTTCGGCCTTCTTAGGTCTCACTACTATGGCACCGCTAATAGTTGTGATCAGGAATCCTACAGAAAGATAACAGGAGGGGAAAATGTGAGGGGCAATGCCCACTACCAACTTGACCCTCGTAATCCAATCAGTGCATTAAGTGCACCAAAGTATATATGTGCGGTGTTCTGACTTGAGCTTCATCCCACAAGACTCCCTTTAATTATCGAATTATGCCTAATTGTATCATAGGAACACACCGTGCCGAATTTGAATTCACCTGAATAATTATTCTTCTGACGGCTTTGAGGTGCTTTTAAAAATCTGCCAAAGTTATGGTTGTTATTCTTCGGAAGATCTCCAAGGACCATCGCCAATTTACAGTGATTTTCGATACTTAAGTGATTTTCTCGAATTGTTGCTCAGTCGTTACTTCTAAGTTATCACGCACACTATCTTAGGTGTGCGTTACATGCATCTTGGTTTAGTTTAGACCCGACCTAAAATGGCCACATGACGTCCGTTAATAACTTGCACGAAAATGAATCCTACTCCAATGAGACAATCAGTCGGGGATCGGACACTCAAGAAAATTTCAAATTTAACCCTTCGTAACTCAGTTTACTTGCTAAGACCGCTCCTTTGGCCTCATTTCTGACGAAAGATGGTTGTAAACTTTTTTCTAATCGTTCACTAGAGAACAACGGAGGGAAAACACTAATCTCTTGACTTTTTTGCCTTCAAATAACTTTTGGATGAGTCTAGATTCGAAGAATTGTACAGCTTTTTGTCCTCTCCACGGGGCATTTTCCACTGTTTTTTTTTTTTTTTTTTTTTTTTTTCACAAAATGCTAACGTTTGGGGGTTGTCCAGGGGTACATATATTAAGCAGAAATGTTATGCCATCAGGATAGGACTGCTACATTAAAGCTCTCACTGACGGTCTTCCAATTTCGTCTCCACTAATAGAAAAGTGGACAGCAATAAGTCATATGTACCATATGCAACCTAACCTTGTTTGATCACACTGTCGGATTTGGAGGGGGCTTGGTAGTCGGACCTAAAAAAAGAAACATTTTTTTTTCAGTGAGATCAAGTGCACTAAACATACAGTATTGTGAAAAAATCATGCTAAACATAGGCACAAACTATCTCTTAAGGTACAAAACTTTTTTTTTTCTGAGTTGGAAATAAAGCTTGAATGAATATTAAACTGGATGGTCAGCAGCATTATAACACCTTTTGGGTGGGTGGAAAAGGTGCACCTTCTTCACTATGAGTAATTCTTCTTGATTGTACAATCCATTGTCTTTATTATCTCTTATGAATCAGCTTTTATGAAATTATATGTATTCAATAACTTCATTAGTGTATCATATAAATGAGTGAGAACGACAAGCCGGTTTTAGAAATAAAACAGAGTTTTTTATTTGACAAAGGACAAAACCAGCAGTTGTGGATGAACAGTCGATCTCAAGTCCTCGCCTTACCAATTGACTTCTGTGCTCTACTTTACATGCCACCCTCCCCCTCCCTCCTTACATAATGGGGTGTTCCTGGTCTCCTCCTGTACTTGGTCTCCAGGACATTCCAGCGGAAGCCCATCACAGCTCGGCAGCAACATTTCGACTTCCTTGATCACCTGAATACGGCGCCTGAACGCATTACCGCAGGTCGCTGACCAGTCACTCCAAGGATTGTAACTGCATTCCACAGTATAACACTCTTCACCTTACAACAAGAAGACAATAAGGGATAAGGAATTCGCAAAGAAACGGTCTCACAAACCTGGCAGGGATTAAATAACATACAGGCAAGTTGTATGATTGCAGGTGAATTGTTAATATTATCAGTTACGATCGCTTAATTGCTGCAAAAATCTGTTCAACAACCCCATCGATCACAAGTTGTTTACGTGTTACACGTTCTCGTACTGAAGAGAATCAAAGTTTTAGAAGTTTTATCTTCACTCTCCATGTCCATGCCGGATACAAGGCCATACTGTTTTTAAAGGAGTGGTGCTGCAGTTGTGTCCTACTTTCAGTTCCCCATAAAATATTATATTTTTTCACTTGTTGGGACTGAGAGAAATTCACGACACGGTTAACAAATAAATGAATAAATAAATAATGGTTGTTATTAAAGTCACTGGCATCCGATATTTGAACGGCGTATTTCACGGTTGGATCATTATCATTATGATATTATTCGATTTATTTAGCAAGGAAAACGGCGTGTTTCTTCTCCCGACCTCTACTATGGCAGCCCGATTTATGCTCTGTTTTAGCGGTTATGAGTAAATATTAAATTAAAAAACAAACTCCGTGATGATCGAATGATAAAACAATTATTGAACTTGGCTATCGCAAAATATCGTGATTTGTCAGTGACCTGCTCGCCACTGACGAATAGCGATATTTTGCTCAACCTCGTCTAATAATTGATAATTCTTCAGCTAACATCACCATTTCTGTAGATTACACAGAGTTTAGCCTTATCAATTGGATAGAACAAAATGCAAGGGATTTCCCTGCACTTACAATCTGGAAGTTTATTGTTCTCAGTTTCTGGCTGTTGAGTGCATTTCTTC